>JAAAKG020083028.1:0-16709 GCA_010014905.2 Druon quercuslanigerum | reverse complement strand
TCTCTTCAAGATTCAGAAAAGTTTTGAGTCGCGTTTTTTTTAAGCTGTTACAAATTCCAAACCCTCGTTCAAAAAAAATAGCAAGTGTCTACTCTTCAGAATTTTACGAGCATGATCCTTTGAAGTATTCGGTTTAGGGAAACAAAGCACATCCTGTGGGGTCCGGTCCCTCTCACTATTTCATAAGTGGCAGGACACTGTATATAATCGATAGATGATTTAGGCGCGAAGTAAAAATTATTTATAATCTCTCAAAATATATTTTTTACGCACTATCTTGATGGGAAACTATATATTTTTCCATGGATTATGCATAGTTTTCAGTCTATTAAACTATCGGTACATTATACATTATTTATCCATCTGAAAGATTCCATAGAAATTTCCCAAGTTATAAAATTGTGGAAGATGTCTTTCTTACTTTTATATTTCCTTTCTCACTATGTTATAAACTAAAATTTAATTCTTAATTTTATATTATTATTGCTTATTATAGTTTAGAGCAAAGCTTGAGCGTCGAAGTGATTCGTCTTCGCGAAATTGATTAAAGCCTGATTGTCCGTTTTTCGTCTCCACCATAGCCTCACAACCTTTATGGAATTTCCGCGCTATTAAAGTTTTATGTATTCAATATTTCTTAAATGTTAATAAACTTTTACTTTCATATTAGTTATTTGCTTAAGCCATTTCTGCCCCACTCTTCATCCAGACTTACATTTAAGAAAATAATTAAATTTCTAACAACTATAATTCTTTTTCTTTCTTCCCTCATTTATATTACCTTACATCTCTAACTTTTCCCTGACTTCTTTCCATTTCTTCTTTTCTTTCCTAAGTTCAGACATTTCCCGCCTAATTACTTTCCTCACTTCCTCTCCCCCTTTCTACAGCTTTTCTTTATAAATCCCCATTACTTCTATCATAATTTCGCGAATTTCTTTTAATACTACTTCTTTCATCGAATCTTCAGTTTCATCAACGTTTCCTTCAGTTCCCTTACTACACTCATCCTTCTCGACGAAACTATGATTTACCGGCGGCTTTCTGAACATTTTTGGATATTTCAATCTTGTCCCGATGTCTTCCTTGTTTTCATTGCTTCACCTCTGCTCTAAATCCTTTTTTCCCTTGAAGTTACTCGCTGCGCTAGCCATGAGTCCAATTCAAAGACACCCGCCATCTATCCTCCCCTGCCTTTATCGTCGTGTTCTGGTGCCTATCTTGATTTCTCTGTCTATACCCCAACCTGCTACTACCAACCCGATTAACCCAGTCTTCCCGACTGGTTAGAAATCTTAAACCAACCTAACCTCAACTTCACACAAATCGGTCTCAATCCTCAAAAATATCTTCACCTCCTTGTTAATCCCACAATCTCTCAATCTGTCTCTCGTAAACCCATCTGCACACTTTCACAATCTACTCACCTCAAATTTTACCACAATACCAGAAAAACTCAGCCTCAAAAATACCCGCTATCTCACGCTTGCATGCCCGAAACGGATGTTTCAAATCCTTAATCAGTTAATTAAAAAAAGCATTCAAAATCACTAGTTAATCACAACAAACTATTTCTAAGAGTTATTATTGTTTGCTTGATGTAAATTATGGTTTAAGTTGGGTTTTTCGAAATTCAGGGGTTACTGACATCCTTATCTTTCTACACTTATTTATATTCGCTGTCTTTAGTTGGTATTTTGTTTACGAGGAAACATAATATAAAATTTGCGTGTGATTACTACCGACGCGCACGCGCAGTTTACGCCAAAGTAAATTTGCACCCTGGCATACACTATACAGGATGGGAATTTGATATAAAAGTGTAAAAAGTGCTTAATAGATTTCTCCGATGCTTGTTGCAAAAAGTAGCACTCGTTTACGTTTTTGGTAACCACCTACTTAGGGCACTTGTATCACAAATAGCTATTTTCTATGCTAGCATCATAGATATGTTTGACAAACCTTTCTACCGATTTTACGCAACTCTTAACTGAAACTTTTGAAAATAAAGAGTATATATGAAACAGATGTCAGGGCTAGCTAAACTTTTCTGTGGCTGGGCAGATAAGATGGGCGCAGGGTGGGATTCTAAATGCAGTAACCGAGATTTATGACTTTGTGAATAAATATATTTATTTTAGCTCTATTAGTTATTTATCTGCTCATAGAACGTTTCAAGAAGGACTGAGGGGGAGAGGTCCAATTTTTGGGATTTCGTTATTACCGTCTATTTACATAGATTTTTTTATTATTAAAGGCACATTTTTTATTTTTTTATTTTAAAAGGAAGCTTAGATTTTTCCTTCTACGAGATTTAGGGTTAAAAATAGTAACATTTGCCACCACAAAATAGTCACATTCGAGTAACATTTGCGTCCATGGGTGGAGATAGCCCGTCACTGCTTTGAGAGGGAAATATATTGTCATTAGTAACCGTCAGAGAAGTCACATGTGAGAAACTTGTAAAGCATCGTTAACTGTATATTAAGACTGAGGCTATTAATTATTGTATGCACTGCGATATTTATCAAAATGATAGAAAATTTCACCATAAACTACTATCCAATATGACAAAATTGCCTAAGTGTGACATTGCCGACGATACTTGCAGATGATGTTATCCCTGTTCCTATGACATTCAATTATTTCAACGTGATATGATACGCAGAAATATTTTTTGACTGATTTCAGAGGTAGTCGTTGGAGTTCCGTCTATTTATTTAACTTACACAAAGAGTATACTTCCAGACAACATAAGTATTAGTGCTCAAAATTCATTCAATGTGGAAAAAGGAGCATTTACTGGTGAAATCAGTCCTGCTATGCTTGTGGATAATGGAATTCCGTGGGTTATTCTAGGACATTCGGAAAGAAGAAACGTTTTTGGGGAAACGGACAAACTGATTGCCGAAAAAGTGGCTCATGCATTGTCTGCCGGTGTAAAGGTTTGTATGCTTGGAATTTCTAATTTTTTCAATTTGTTCAAGTGAATTGTATTATTTGTACACAGACTAGTGCACTTATTTAATACTTTAGTAATAGATAGTGTCCATCCTCTATATTTTTTTCTCATGTGGGTCAATAATGCATCAAGTATATGAGCCATTAACGCTAAACAAAGAAAGAAACCAATTAAATCATCATATAAATTGACGAGAATATACCCAGCTGATTATTAATTGTGTAAAATAGTTATTTGGTTAGTTCATATATTCCATCGACGCTATATGCGTCATGCTTCATTGTTCTCTAATGGTTATATGATTAGAAAGGTTTCATCTCAAGCTTAGTTTCTAATACTAATACAATATACAGGGTATCTAAAAAGTCCCGGGACGGTTGGATATTTCCTCAGGTAAAATATTTTTTAAAAAAGTGAAGGTCATTCCTGAAGTAAATTTCAACGAGGAATTCAATGGTGACCTTCATTTTTACCTTGCAGTCGACCGTCATGGCTTTTTGAAGGTCAACTTTGTTTTTTTAAATGGAAAATCCCTTTTTTACATCTGCAATTGTGTTGCTTACTCACAAAAGAATTTAACATGAGTCCTATCTACTTCTCGCAAAATAGCTTGATGTGAAAAAACACTGCGTGAACTTTTGGGGTAACGCTAATCCCCGAATCGATATAGACTTTTTTAAACTTGTAATATGGATTTTAAAATCAAGGTCAAGATGAATTCCGACACATAAATCCACTTTTTCGAGAAGGTGTTTTAAAGGAGCTGTCCTTAAAGGTTCGACTCTAGTGTGTTCAGCTGCAGTCAATGAACGCGCAAGGTGCGCTGAGCATCTTGAACATTCAGAGTCAGTAGGGTGAAAGTTCATAATGCGGTTTTATTAAATAGTTATCTCCTTGTAAGGAACTTTCTAGGATATTAGTAAGTAGGAGACTAAAACCCTGTGGAGTGGCCGATTGTTAGCTTTAAGGAAGCATCCAGAGGCGACTAATTTTATAACTACTACTGCTTCGCAAGGGATTTCAAGTATCCTATTAAATTGATTCATAACACTCTAGTCTCATCGGGTAATTGACCTAGTCCGTGGTTATGATGTTAAAGAGGTATAACCTGAGAAACAATTTAAAAAAATTGTATACGAATTTAATATTAACGTTTAAAAACATTCTTCCGTGTCTCTCCCTTTTCGAGTAAAATCTGAAACTTTTTGTTTTTAATTGAAGATCGCTTTTTCAAAAACGGTTACGGCGAAGATTCTGTTAAAAAAAAAAGATGTGCTAAATAGCCTACAGAATATTATAAAGACAATTTTTAGTGTTAGCTCCTTTGGTAAAGTAATGTCAGCGAAACTGTTAGGAGTTTCTAGAATCTTCCTAATTTTTGTCAGGTATTTAGCTGCTTTACGTAAGAATATTAATCCAGGTTCTTTCTCTAACAATTGTCTAAATCTGATAAGACTTGATCTACATATTTATTCATTAAATTTAATTTTTCTATTTTATTTGAATAGGTCATTGCTTGCATTGGAGAGAAGCTGGAAGAAAGAGAAGCGGGAAAGACTGAAGAAGTTATATTTCTACAAATTAAGGCTATTGCTGATAAAGTAAAATCTTGGGATAACGTTGTTGTAGCATATGAGCCAGTTTGGGCAATTGGAACAGGGAAAACAGCAACACCACAGCAAGCCCAGGAAGTCCACAACAAATTGAGGCGATGGTTTTCCGAAAATGTTAGTCCTACAGTGTCTGAATCTTTAAGAATTATATATGGAGGATCTGTAACTGCAGAGAACGCTAAAGATTTAGCTAAAGAAAGTGATATAGATGGCTTTTTAGTAGGTGGGGCGTCACTGAAGCCAGGTTTCGTCACAATTATTAATGCAAAGCAATAAGAAATAAACTTATATACTGTACTTTACTGCGAAATTCATTATTGTCTGCAATTGACTTGTTAGAAATCCGTCTACGAGTCGCATTGTAATTTGCAGTGATAAGAAATGTAATTAATTTAAATTTTAAAGTTAAATAAAAGAAAATATTGGTACAACCTACTGAAAAAATCTGAAATTTTTATTCTCAAGCCTCCACGAAATATAAAGAAGAAAAAATCAAAAGAAAAAATATGCTTGGTTTAGTAAGTTTGGCAAGTAATTTTCGAGCTGGCAACAGCAGACATTTTTTTACTGAGTCCAGTTTGGAATTAAGAGTTTGGAAAACCAACTAGGTTATACTCGAGTTAAAACGAAGCATATTTAAGGACTTGACGAAATTTACATATAAAAAATAGTTAGAAAAATATTAATGTACTTACAAATAGAAATTGACATGACTCATGATCACAAAAGTGCCTGTTTAGACTAAGCTTTCTATTTTAATATGTGGTTTATGAGAATCCGTGCTGGCTCATATAACTTTCAAAACAGAAAATTTTAAAAGATTTTTATTTCTTTTAACACTTCTACGTGTTTACTAAATTTCATGCAAAATGAAATTAGCCTTTTTCTTAGAGGCAACGAAAGGATACCTTATTATTCGTAGAAAAAAAGGGAGGAGAAAAAAAGGTGTAATTCTATATCGAGAATTAATTGACTGACTGTTGTCATTTGACCCATCAAAACCCATCAAAAACCCATCAAAAATCAATGAAACGAAGAAGAACGTACCGATGGTTTTCTTTACGTTCCTTTTCGTCCTTTTCTTTCTATATAAAACACAATTGCCACATAATATTGACATTCTGATCTCGCAGCCTCATCAAGTTTTGATGCTTTTCCATACTGAGCTTATCTCAGGATCATTATTTTCAAATTCAAGAAATAATTATTAAATGTGTAATCTCCTTAATTTAATTCGGATCTATGCAAAATTCGCATTATGAGACAAGCGTCACGAAATACGAAAAAAATGTTGGTAGTTAAAATTGTTCAGATTAAAAATATGCGAAAAAGTTAAAAAGGAAAATAGTATAATTATTTAAAAAAATTGTTCGTATAAAATTCTTAGGGTAATAAAAGTATACAATGTACACATGCGTACATTTAATATAATAGATTGAAATTAAAAAATTGAAAATCTTAAAGCTTAACATTTGTTCATTTCAAGTATTAAAACATGAACTGAAATTAAAGCATTAAAAGTGGATCTCTATTGAACTTAAAACTTTTTTAAGCAAAGGTTAAAACCCTTTTAATTCAGAAACTTTGTATTCAAGCTCCGAATAATTCACCTTGTCTCGTTTTTTATAAAAAAAATGTTATTTGAAAAATTTCAAATCGACGGGGTTAAAATGGAACATTTTAGACTAAAACACTATTTGATTGGAATCTCAAATGTAATAAAAAAGTTTTATTGCTAAACAAATTTGGAATCCTTTTGTAAAATAAATTATTGTTCAATTTTTAATACGCAATCCACAGTCCAATTTAGAAAATAATGAATCAATTTATACATAAAGTTGCTCATCAAAATTATAGCTATCAAGGTTTTGACCTTTAATATTGAAAGATCCAGGCATGAGAGTGGGGGAAGCATAACAACTGAGCGGAAAGCGCGTCCTCTTACAGACACGCGCATAGTGGGTGATGCAAAATAGCAGGTAAAATTTTCTAATTGAATAACGATATAAAGAATTTTGGTTCACAACCGATATACTCTAAAACTGTGCGTGATTGAGTATTTCGAGTTCAGTGGAAATTCCGCGACTTCTTGTGGGGTCAATAACTCAACCGCACCGTCGTAGATGTTATTTTCGCCCGTCTTCCGCGCGGATGCATATTTGCCTTGGTAGGAGGTTTATATATTCCACGAAAATCTTGTGTCTGCCTGTTTTTGTCAATACTGCAAAGACGTCACTGTTGGTTGTTGATAATACAATTTGTTCTTCAGTTGGGATGGGCTGCAGGGTATAATCACTTGTTCTGAATCGAATGGGTTTATCGGATGGAAAAGTGTATCTTCGAAGTTCGAATATCCGGTTCTGATTGTTGTTGGGAACAAGTCGAATAAATCTAAGATCTTCAAGTTTAAATCCAAATATTTTAGAAAAAGGAGGCCTGGCAGCAGGAAATCTTAACCTGGCATGAAGAAGAGGCTCGTCACATCGAGGAGTCGTGGAGATGGCACGAAGATGAGGTTCGGCAGGAGGAGGAGAAGTGACAGAAGAAAGAGGACTGGCAAGAGGTGGAGTTCTTTCTGGAGAATTTATGTCAGAAAAAAGAGAAGGTCTAGTACGCTTAGTACCAGGAATAGGCACGCCATTAGGCAAACGCTCGAACTCTGAACTTAATTCTGTAACAAGAAATATAAGATTAAATTTTTGTAATCATACAATCGTATTTTGGTATATCATGAGTTTTAAATATATGTTTATATTTGTCAATGTATTTGTCAACAAAGTTTTTAACTGCTTGAAACTTTTTTATCTAATTGTGGATATTCAAAGGAATACTTAAGGTTATGTAATGTCTTAAAAAATATTATTACTAGAATTATTATTTTGATTTATGTATACTATTTACACAAACAGAAAATGCTAGTTAATCAACTTAGTTCAAAAATTTAACAAATGCGAGTGAATATTCTTGATTTCAGTTAAAAATGCATATATTTAGTCGAAAATTCAATTAATGTCCGTTGAGCGTTTATTATTTTCGGTTGAAAATTTTACTAGGGGAGAGTGAGGTATGATTTTGCGCTTTATATTAAATGCCCTATAAATAATCATTGAAAAGTGATTTTGATGTCTGTATTTTTCAATATGAAACTTACCTTATCAGGGAACGTATTTTATTACTTAAAACCGCTTTTTAACTACGCCTTTATTTTACTTCTAATTAAATGATGGAAGCATTTCACATGACGTACCCTATGCAGACATTTTCAACATTAATTTAACGTTTTTTAAATAATAAAAGTAAAGTACATGATACATATGCTTGTCGCGGCACGTCATGTCCCATATGCGATGGCACAAGGTTTTGTTTTTCATGATTTAATTATTTAAAAATATGAATGTGCCCGCTTCGTGGGCACATTCTCATCGCGCGCTTCGCTCGCAAGTTTGAGCGCGCCTGGGGCGCGCACCTGTTGGATCTCGCGCTTCGCGCTCGGACACATATACCTCACGCTTTACTGACAGTTCCTCTAGGTTTTCGGACTTGGTGTGCTCACTATTACGAGCTTCGCGGGCTAATAGCTAAACTCTTAGTAAGCTTCATCGTTATGACATGCTTTTGGTTCAATTACGTCAGTTTTACATAAAGAGAAGAAATAATTTACTCAGGGTTCTTACGGAACCTTAAGGAACACATTTTCATCAAGACACTCGCGCTTCGCGCTCGATATTTAGTTTAAAAATCATGTAAAGCTCGCGCTCCACGCTCGTTTCTGTTCATCATATAATAGAAACCCAAAAGTTTGAGCGCGCTTTGCGTTCCATTTTATATGTTCTTCATATACAAATGACTGAATTTGTATTTGATTTTAAATGAAGAAGGAAATTCCTTTACTTCAGCGTATATTTCTGTAGCTTGCTAATAAATTATACAATCAGAAAGATTTTTTCCAACTATCTGAAAAAAATGTTTAAATTTTAGAGTTATATGAACATCTGCACATACAATTTTCTAATTTGAAAGACATGATCTCAAAATTCAAAATGTCTGGACAAGGAACTTAACCTTTAGTTTAGGACACTAAAAGAGTATATCATTGTGACAAATTGTTACTCTTTTCGAGTACAGTACATAGAATTTTCAAATCTTGAAAAAAGTGGTTTCAAAACTTTTCAAAATGTGCTTACTTTTTGAATTTTTATCCAAAATGGCTGGCTAACGAACTTGACCTTCAATTTGAGATACTTAAAGAGTACCAAAGGCCAATCCAATCTGTTGATTTTTTCGAAAGTTATCGTGCTCACAGACAGACATACATACAGATACATGCGTAAAAACTTGTTTTTCGGGTTCAGAGGGTCTCAAAACATAGTCTAATGCAGGAACCTGTATAGGATCGTGTATAGCGTCCTATACATGAATCTGTATAGGGTTCTATATGGGATCCTATGTCATTTTCTATAGGTGCCACCTATAGGGGTAACATATAGGAGCCTATGTAGGATCTTATACAGGAAAATATATAGGAATTTTCAGTAGGTGAGAGGTACCGTTTATGTATGTCTGAATTTTGACCTGTACGGATTAGCAAGTGCAAAATTGCTCTCGTAAGATTATTTGGAAAAAATTCTGATTTGCGAAAATATTAAGAAAAAGTTTCGAAAATTGTAGATACATTGTAGTATCATATTCACCAAAAAAAATGAGGATGATAGCCAATGTGAAGACCTGAGTATAAACAAAGTTCATCTTTTCTAATTTGAGTAAAAACTAAATAATATTTTGATATTGAGAAAGAATTTGATTAATGAAGTAACTAATGACTGTCCTAGTGGTTTTTTATTTTATATAACGTGGACTATGGTCTTTATCTCTTCGATCCATTGCGTCTCTAATTTATAAATCTGAGGTATTTACATTTGATAACAGTCAGTTTCAAGGAAAACATTTGATTACGAATTTAATTAAAACTGATCTCACCATTTAAGTAATCTCTTGCGGTTTAGGGAAAGCTGATTTTTATAAGACAAAATTATATAGTGTCTACTATAATATTTTCTTTAAAACTTTGAAAATATTATGTTTTCTCTCACAAACATCTGGCCGGTATGAATTTGCGTATGGTGTCATATAGCCGAAGAAATTCTTGGCATTTTAATCCGGTGGAGCAATTTGAAGATAGAAATTCGAAAATCCGCTTTTTGAGAAAAAAGCATCTTCACGAAATGAAATGTTTTATAAAGTTATGTTACCAATTCCAGAATAACGGATACAATCATCAAATTATACAATACCCTACTGTAGTGTATTTTTAATACTATTTTACATAGAGAAACTTTACTTTGTGACTATAAATAGGATTCAGATTAAAATTTTATGTAATTTTACGTTAATGCAGTTTTATTGTATATTTGCATCACGTCTCAAGAATTAAAACCTCGTCTGAATCGAATTATTAATATGAGTATTATATCTGAAAGACAGTATTTGTGTCCAGGTCATGTACATATAAAAATGGACCGATAACGCTGTGGAGAACGGTAATGAGCTATAGACAGAGAACAAGCATATGAGATGTCAACCTTTCTCTTTCTAGATAAAGCTGATTGGTCGAGAAAATGCTCGTTGTGTGAAGTTTGATGCAGCACAGGACCGTGCTTTGTATAGCGAATGCCCCAATAAAGTGTCCTTTAATGTCCTTATCAAAATTTATTTATTTATAATTTATTTAATTACAATTTATTGTAAATATATATTAAAAATGGCGGTAACCTGTGTGGTTTATGGACTTAGTAAAGATGTTTATATAGGGATATGTTTACATACGTAAGTAAAGTTATTGAATACACTGCAAAAAAAGTGGTTGAAAATTACCACACTGAGGACGGGACACAGAGTTTCCAATGCTCAATGTGGCAATTTTACTGAAACTGTGTGAAAGTAATGTGACACTGTAAAATTGCATACAGAGCGTAAAATTTCCATTAGGACAGTTTATTTTTACGTTCCTCTTGTGAAATTCAACTGTCAATGTAAAATGGTAGAAGTGGATTTCACTGCGCATGCGCTACATTAATCCCAGCTATTTTAAAAATCTGTATCTTGAAAATAATATTAAAATGAAAACAACTGCGAACATTGATAAAAAATGTTTATTTCTAAAACACAAACTAGATTTTTCATTTAAAACAATAATTTTAACAATATTTAAAAAGATTTTGATAAATGAATAAAAAATAAAAAATTATTACTTTAGACAAAATTGTAAGAGGCTTAAGCCGCTTCAAACGGCTAATAAATTCGCTGAAGGTAAACTAAATCTAAACGGTTGAGTTGCTGAACGCCATATTTTAAGCATATAATTTAAAGGCATCTATGCGACCGGCATAATTGCCTTTAGATTTTGCGCTTAAAATACGGCGTTTAGCAACTCAACCAGCAACAGCAACTATGATTTAGTTTGCCCCTAGCGAAATTGTCAGCCATTTTAAGCGCCTTAAGTGACACTTAGATGTTTTGACTGTGATAACGACAACCAAGAAAACGACTGTGATAATATTCCTAAATTTAAGAAAAAAGGAAATATATTAAACAACTATTGCAAATACAAGAATCTCATGGTTTGCATGCAGCTAAAAAAGTTCGTCGTAGACATTTAAATTATTTGAAAGAGAAAATGAAAGTAAAATTAGTAGTACAAGTTTTCAGTGACAGTGTTGCAAGCGCCCTTTGATATCTGAAACGCACAATGCGTCTTCCAGAATTGCAAGACTGTGAGGCAACAGCAAATTTCTGTCAGATTTCAAATGATATTTTCGATCACTTAAATTCTAGAAACCGATTTTGCAAAGACAAATCCAAAACATGTATTGATAAAAATAACATTGATGAGGTGCGTTCGAAAAGTTCATGCTACATCCAATATATATCCGAGCTGAAAATTGGCACTGAATCCGCTTTAGAATCATCCAAAAAACTGGATTTTTGGGACTGATAATTACGATGCAAACTATCAGGGGCGGTCAACGCAATGGGAATGAAACGGTAATGGATACCGAGAGCTAGCGCCGCGTACAATTGGTCTGTGAACTAGATCGTATGCGCATGTGTTAGTGCACATATATGAATATGTACTTCTTTTCATGTATGTCCCCAATTTTATTATAATGTAAGGAAAATTAAAGTTAGTGCAAAATTTGAAGAATATGATGCAAAAGAGGAAAAACTAGCATTTTTTAAATTCTTTTAAATCATATTTTCATAATTTTGCACCAGTGGATCCTGGTTTAAGTGCTTCGTCTTCAATTGCTTAAACTGCAAATCCTTTAATCGCTTCCACAGAAGCTGGGTTCCCTGGATGGTTTTGCGCAAGTTTTGCAGGGACGAAGGTTGGCGGCCGCAATGTTTCCTATTCTGACGATCCACGACCTGCATTCGCATCAGCTTGGCTTTCGCCTCGTTGAAAAAAGCCATTTGGAAACAGGTTATGTCGCACGACGCACTGTTTTCAAAAGTTGTCAAAAGACAGCATGGTAAAACAGCGCACAGACATGGTAAAACAGTCAACCTTCCCCTTGCCCCGTTCACTCGCTGACGACGGCAGAGCGCGTACAATTGGTCTTCGAACTAAATATAATCATAATAGTACGCGACCGTTTCATTCCCCTTGCGTTGACCGCCCCTGCAAAATATCTTGGGAATTTATGATGAGCAAGTAGCAACTGAAAATTCCAGTTTTTTTTACTTGCTGACTTTTAAATTATCTCAGGATCATTTGAAGTTATTCTTTTCAGCTGTAAGAACTAAAGGTCGCAATAATAATAATCCCACTACGATACAATTTCAAGCGACATTCAAAAAACTCTTGATACATACGGAACTAAAAGGATCTGAATTCGCAAATTGTACTATGCAAGATCAAACACTATTTTTGCATGTAGGACACCCTAATTTGAGAAAAAAGACTGATGGTTTTGACAATACTGTTGAAATTGATACAACTGAAGCACTGCCTTCTGATATTTTTGCTGAGCACGACTACTGCACTGAAGACGCGTTTAAGACTGATAATATCCAGTATATAAAAGATGTTATAGGCTACATTGCTAGATTTATAGTACGTCAACTTGAACGCATTATGACTTGTGAAATATGTTTAAAGCAGACTAAAGCTACAACATCTCTTTCTCTTTTGCAAAAACAAAAGTGTAGATGAGGTTTGAAGTCAGCTTCTTTCCATGTCATAACGGTACGTGAAATAGCAGAAAATCAGTTCAGAATGATAAATGTCCTCCAAAAAAAAGGCGTTCTAAAATACCTGACGACCATGACATTTTGCAATATGTCGCCGATCTCATTCAAACTTTGCCAGATTGTAGGGCTAGTGTACCTCTTTAAATTCTGCAAAGGGGAATATCTAATACCACAGTTTGTCAAGATGCAGGGGCCCGAATTTTCGATGATTCACCCCCACCGCTAACATTCAATTGTACATAACTCCAGATACAATTCTAAAATTTTACTTTTAGTGGTACTTCCAGCTTTACCCACCTGTTTGAAGGTATTCCAAATAGCTTTGATATCAAAATAATCAATAAACAATGAAAAAATGATTTCACCTTGATTTTTCATTTTACAGAATGTTTGTGAGTTTTTCTTCATAATCCATTTTTTTTAAATTAGGTTAGAGAAAAAGCTTGATTTTTTTCTCTTGAAAAGCACCCTAAAACGAAAATGGAATGGAAAGTATTAGTTGAATTGTAGGAGGTAGTACGAGCTCGGGTGCCCCGTGCCAACTATCTGCAGCGCTGCTAGCCGTTTTGCAGTATCTCAGTGGTTCTAATACTTGATCAAAATGATTTTTCGGTTTACGTGTAACAAATGCTTTATTTTATTTTCACTTTTATGTATCTGGAGAACGATCTAGTTATTTTCAATATTATATTATCAATAAGTTCCATTGTAGGAAAATGATGGTTAAGAATAAAATAATAAATTATTTTGGTTAGCGGTTCTGCTGGCCTGTTAAATTTCAAGATATTTTTTGATGCGTCTATTTGCCTTCATTCTTTTGATGAGTTTTTTTGTGTTAATCGCTTAGCCTATCAAAGTTTGACAATTTAAAAAGACTCGCTGCACGTGCCCTGCTGAAATACTTAAAACTCGATTCGAATCTACAAAGACTGTATCGGGCACAACAAAATACCATCCTTTTGTATCCTATACAGAACTGACTCTGATTTTGAAGAATTATTCGTCATGTCCACGGTACCACATTTTCGCGAAAAGAGACATCGCACATATATCGCGAAGAGAAGAGTAAAGTTACCCAAAAATGAGAAAGGCAAGGAGACTCATACCGAAAAGCACTTCAAATTGCTATAGGCAAAGAGATCAACACAAAAAATTCCACAAAACATTGGATGAAAATGTAGGTATCAAACACTATCTGTGAATATAACAGGCCAGCAGAGCCGTCCACCAAAATAGCTTATTATTTTATTATTAACTATCGTTTTCCTACAGCACGCCTAGCAGCATTGCAGATAGTTGGCGCGAGGCACCCGCGCTCGTACTACCGCTTACAACTCAACGGAAACTTTGCATCCAATATTCGTTTTGGAATGCTTTCAAGAGAATAAAATCGAGCTTTTTTCTAAGCTAATTAAAAAAAATCAAAAATGCCGATTTTGGTGATTTGTATTGTAAAGCTCGTTAAAAGACCTTTCCAAAACTCTCATAAAAAGTGAAATTTGATAAGTGTATCAGGAGTCATTTACGATTTAATGTGAGCGGTCGGGGTGAATCATCCATCGAAAATTCGGGCCCCTGTATCTTGGCAACCCTTGGTACTAGGTGTGTCCCCTTTACAGTATTTAATTAGGTCCATACCATTACATTCTGGCAAAGTTTAAATATGATTGGCGACAACAAAATTTTAGTCGGGAACACTTGGCAAAGTTTACCCCATGAAACGATCTGCATAAACCGGCTCTAGTGGAATCGATCATCGTAGTCTGGTATAATGTTATAAGGGCGAATGATACTAGCTAACACGGACTTTCTGGATCCCTGGGATGAGGTCTCTTCTGGACCATAATCCTCGTTAGAATAGGTCCTAAAAAGGTTTCTTGGACGTACAAGTCAAAAGACGTTATTTAAACTTTTAAAAACTGTCCTAAGTCAGACCAAATTATGTTCTAAAAACGTTTCACGTTCTAATGATGTTCTTTAATGCTTGTGCTCACTGCGGAGCAGGACATCTAGTCGCCGCCGGCTAGTCGCCGGACATCTAGTCGCGGGACAACTAGTCGCGGGACATCTAGTCGCCGGGACATCTAGTCGCGAGGACATCTAGTCGCCGGGACATCTAGTCGCGAGGACATCAAGTCGCCAGGACAAGTAGTCGCTGGGACATCTAGTCGCCGGGCGTAGTCCCCAACACATATAATACAATTTTTTTGGAAATTTATTCTATTATAAAGATATGTTTGTGTGGTATATCTTAGAAATAATTCAAACTTTCTTAATTTCAATAAGGATATTAATTAATTAATCAATTAATTATAAGAATTAAAAATTAAGTAATAAATGTTAGAGGTTGCGGGCATCAAATGTATTTAAGATATGAGATTTTAGTAGTTTTCGACTTTCTTTTTAAGTATACATATTACTTTTAGAGAGCATTTTTAATTAGATGTCAAAATCTGTAACCTTACATTATATATTATATTATATAAATACTAATATATTATCATTATATTATTATATTAGGACGATTAGGTCGATTAGGAGGTGTGCATACTTGGGACATTAAGATTGAATAAGAAATTGAAAACTTTACAAAATTAAAAATTTTGAAAGTTTTAAATGTGACTTGAAATTTTTTGTCTGTAAATCTTCTCTATAATTTTTAAGTTATTTAACAAAGAATGTCTATAATTCAAAATAGAATAATCCTATACAATATGAAGGAATTCATTTTCAGGCTTCAGCTTACATATTATTCATTTTTTAACGTTTTCAATTTAAAATTCGTTAACTTTTAGGTCTTCGAATTTAAAACTTTGATAAAATAATGGTGATTTTATATACAGTTTTATAAATTATTGTTTTTTAAATTAACTTTTTGAATTTTCGATTTATTTTCAAGTAGTTAATTCAAATTTAACGTATTTTCATGGAATAATAACATTCCATGCTAAGATTCGCTCAATGAAAATTCCTCGAATATTTTATAATTAATAACTATTATAATTTGTTTATAAAAATGTTTAGCAATATAATTGTATTAATATTGTTATCTAGCTTAGGATATTCTGTTTTAAATATAGTAAATTCAGATGTGAATATAAAGCTATTTTAAAATAAAACGCTTGAAATTAGTTAATTTCAAATGTTGGAGTCATATTAGAGCAATCTCATTAAAATTTTTTTTTAAGTTTAATTTTCAATGTAAAATCTTAAAATCATTTGATTTTTAGATTTTTATTTTATTATTATTATTAGGAGTCAATAGATTTCTTGCAAAAATGTTTGATGAAGCTCATAGGTTTCCGCGAGTATTCCTATGTAAAAAACTCCGTGTTTCGAAATTAGAGTATATGTTTCCATAAACCAGAAGAAATCACGATTTTTTACAGATAAACCCGGGAGACAGTCGGGAGACGAAATTTACAAATATAGGGACTCAAAGTACAAAATTTTTAAGGTATAATATCATATAATATCATTTTCCTTTTGACTGCTAAGTGAACGTGTACAGTGTATTACATAGTTTTTGAAGTAATGGAGGACGTTATTTTATCTCAGCGAAATTGTGAAAAATCTTCTTTTCAAGGACACCTATTCGTTTTTGACAAATCAAGCACTAATGGGACAAAAACATTTTGAGATGTGATCAGAGGAACAATGGTTGCAAATGTCGCATACACATTTCAACTGCTACCGGAGTGGTAACTTCTTATTCCTTCCATAACGAATAACATAAAGAAATAAATTTACTACTAAAACATTCCAAATACAAAAGAATTACATAATGAATGAAATAAAACATGAAATTCCATCATGAAAAATAATACTATCCCACCCACCCCCCCCACACGCCCCCCCAAGCCACACTCCCAAGGTATCAAGCA
>JAAAKG020083017.1:0-13253 GCA_010014905.2 Druon quercuslanigerum | reverse complement strand
GTGATAATAAAACCAAGAATTCCAGATTTGCTAGGTCGATAGACACACTGCTCAGACAACACTTTTGAAACATTAATTATTCGATAAGTGTAGAGAATGCCTATCTACATCAGCAGATTACTTCAATCATTAACAAAACAGAACTAAAATAAAGAATAGTATTTTTCTTTGAGACAGCTTCAACCATGTAAATAGGGCATTCCGTTATCTTAAATTTAGGACAATTTTGATCCTATAAATTGAGAAACCATTGGTATCAAACTTCAAACGATCTCGATTAACAAATTGCACAGCTACCTTAGTAATCCAGCTTTTCGGAATGCTCACAAGAAACAATTTTTATGAAACATTAATTTTTTTGGTTCCATGATGTCTTTACATCGAATCTGTTTTCATAAGTTAAACCAATTTTGTAAGAAAATGAAATTTTCATCATTGTAGCTCTTGTACTTTTCGAATTATGATAAAAGTTCGGATCTTCACAAACCTCCGTCTATGAGGAAGCAATTATTTAAACTCATGGTGATAATAAAACCAAGAATTCCAGATTTGCTAGGTCGATAGACACACTGCTCAGACAACACTTTTGAAACATTAATCATTCGATAAGTTTAAAGAATAAATTATGTATCACGAAATAAGTAAGAATAGTCTAAAACTACTTTGCATTGTGAGAAGTGCGGCTTGGCTAGGGGTGGGCAGGGGTGGATAGGGGTGGCTAAGACTAGGGTGTGGGGATTTCGTTTGAGAAAGGAAGGAAGGAAGTAAGGAAGGGGACTAGCTGGTTGGGTTCCTTTCATCTCTTTATCGAGTATCGACTTTTGTGATACATATGCAGAGTCGATATCTTTGGTAGTTATTCTCTCAGAGCTTACCTGAGGCGAAGATAAGACAAAAGCCTGTGGTAATTTGACATTAGAAGCAACGATAACAGTGTTCGGTGGTGTATTCGTGGGTGGTTCTTCTTCTTTACCGCCCCTAGCCACGCTCTTTTCTCATTCTTTGTTTCATTCTTTCTTTCTTTCTGGTGAAACGTTTACAATTGTGTACCTACTCAACACCTCGAAAGGTGTAATTAATTATTAACTATAATGATCTACAACTTCATTTAATTATTTATTTATTTACTCTGTCAAATATCCTTTGCCAAATATCTCCTATGTTTCTGGTTGAAGAAAAGGCTGATAAGACCCTCAGTAGCGCGTCAACAGAGATTGATGAGATACCTGGAGAAACATTTGTAATAAAAAAAGGAATTCATCCATACTGTGTTTAGGTTTCGTACTAACCAAATTAGTGACCACGTCAACAAAATCTTAAAAGTTTATATCTGTTATTCCTAATCCGCATTTTGGTCCTTATCTTGTCACCAGTTCCAGCTTTGTTTAAATCGAAAATGAAATCCGAAGCCTTGAGCAGTCTTCTTATCATTTTTGTTTAGTAATTAACCTTAAGGTTCTTGATAATAATTCATTGGTTGCAATTTTGAATTGAAATTTGATTGTGAATAAACCGCTTTCACAGCTTTTAGTCTTTGCGTCAAGGCTTTCGGATGAGAAGTACAATTATCCACAAATAAAAGAACTTGACAATTTTCCCTTTGGTATTTCCGATCTTCCAAGAATTTTTATTGTTCTCATAAAGCAAATCTTATTTTTAATTTATTTCCTAAAATTTTAAATAATATTTAAATTTTCGTATTAAATCCCTTGTTAGGGTCAGTCAATTGTTACTTCTCTTTCCAACCCCCTATCTAACGTAATTTTTTCCGAATAAATTTTTTTCGTGAATTTATTTACAGGTAATCCAAAATAACCGTAAGTTGATTTAATGGAGAAGAGTTTAATTAACGATTTTCATTTATACGATAAAATTTTTAAGTAAACAAATGAATTTTTGACTAAATAAGATTAATTTTCCAAAATAAAAGACGAATTTTCAACAAAATACATAAATTTTCCACCGAAAATTGAATTTTTAAAGCTATAAATATAAGCTTTCCACGAAACAGTTGAATTTTTAATTAATTATTATAAATTTTTAACCAGAATAAATTTAAGACCGATAGTTAATATTTAACTTTTTAAAGTCAAAAGATCGACTCTCAATAAAAAAATGGAACAGTTATATAAATTTTCATAAAACAAAAATTAATATAAAAAAAGCGAATGATGTAAAAAATAGTTGAATTTTCAACCAAGAAGATTATTTTCCGGGGAAACTTCCGAAAATGGTGTATATCGGATTTTCTTTGGCTCCGTATACTTATGTACTTTGAAGTGCTGATTACGAATATAATAGTGCAAATTGGCGCAAATTTGATTTTCATGGCGAAATCATGAAAAAAAACCCAAAAATGAGGATTTTTACGTTTATCTCAGCTAATATGCAAAATTTGAAAAAATGTTTGAAATAAAAGTTTTAGATCTTAAAAAAATACACATTTTTTGTAGGAAGAATTTTTTGTGTAGGAATGATGGCTTTCCTGAAAATCAGTGCTTAATCAATTTTCATCAACAACCATAAACATCATTGTTTTTTGGGCTTATCTCTGCTAATATGCAAAATTAAAAACAAAATGTTTTGAATAAAAGTTTTAGATCTCTTAAAAATACATATTTTTTCTTGCAAACATTTTTTTATATGAATGATAGTTTTCCAGAAAATCAGTGCTAAATCAATTCTCATCAAAAAAAAACAGGAAATCATGGTTTTTTGGGCTTATCTCAGCTAGTATGTACAATTCAAAAAAATGTTTACAACAAAAGTTGTAGATCTTATCGAAATACATATTTTTTGTTGCACAACTTTTTTTCTGCGAGTGAAAGTTTCCGAGAAAATCATCTCTTTATCATGATTTCCACCGTATCTCCATTGGTTTCGGTTTGATACCTACACTTACGCTCTTCACCACGGGAAGGTTAAAGTATTTTTAAGAACGGGAAGGAACCCCTGTGATTGGTCACAAAAATAATGTAAAGTTACACCCCTACCGCTTTTCCAACGTCTCGTGGGGGCGGGAAGGCACCCCTGTGACCAGAAATCGCTGTTCCTCTAAATTTCTCGGAAACTATCACTCGTAGAAAAAAATTCTTGAAACAAAAAATGTGTATTTTAATGCGTTCTATAACTTTTGTCTAAGAAATGTTTTAAAATTTTGCATATTACCTGAGATAAACGCTAAAAACCATAATTTTGTATGGGCTTTTTTATGTTTTCACCATGCAAATGAATTTTCCGCAAATTTATACTGACAGTATGAAGACGCTTTAAACCCTTTTCCAGCTCGCCTTGATCTCAAAGAAATGATCGGTCGTATTTCGAACCCCTTTTCAAACTCGGCCTAAAAAAAACACGTGCCAACGATTGATCACAAAAGTAGCCGGAAATTCGATTTATCTCTAATTTTCTCGGAAAGTATCACTCGTATTAAAAAATTCTTGCAAAAAAAATGTGTATTTTAATGCGATCTATAACTTTTATCTGAAATATTTTTGGAAATTTTGCTTTCATCTAAGTGTAAAATTGATTTCTATTTTTAAGGTGGGTAAAGAAGATTTCTACACTGATTGGTGTTTGCCATCTCTCTGATGATAATAGAGATTCCTTGAAAAATTTCACTTGTACTAACACGTAACACCTGGCAAAATAAATCATGTTTTTCTAAAAAAGGATTCTTCTTCAGATTTCTTTAGTAGCTTAAGGGGAAGCAGCCGAACGGCAATCAGAAGTTCTGTTGTTCAATTCCCAGCGGAGCGAAAGGAAATCTTTTTTCAGAAAAAATTTAATTAAAAGCATTTTTAATTCACACTCAGAAAAAAGTTTGGTTGGTTCAACACAAATTTGGTTAGATCAAACAAATAAAAACATTGCTATATGGACAATCAAATATTTGGTTGACTCAAAAAAAAAAATTTGTAATAAAGTTTGTTTTGTATTGCCGGTTTTTCACCAAAGACAGAAGGGCTTTTTCTAAACAACTGTTTGCGATTCTTTCATCAATGGTGGTCTCGTTACTTTAACCAAATCATTTTTTAATAAATGTTATATTCCTCTCAACACATTTATTTGATTGAATCAACTAAACATGCTCAAATAAATAATTACCTTGAACTGAACAAATTATTTCGTTCTGTTTTCTAAATATAACCAAATCTTTATTTGAGCTGAAAGAATTTTTTAGTTTCAACAAACAAAGTAGATTGAAAAAACTTTTTTATCGAATCAACTTAATTTTTTCTGTGAGAGCATAGCTCTAACTTGTCAAAAAGGGCGCTAAGATTTTTTCTCTTATTTTACGAGTTAACTTAGATTGATAGTCTTGATTTCTATTTTGACAGTAGGTAAAAAAGATATCTACACTGATCAGTAGTTACCATCTCTCTGATGATAGTACAGATCCCTTGAAAAATCTGGCGTAATTATAAATTATGAAAATGCAGCAAACCGTCCCAATAATCCAACAGGAAACATCAAGTTTTATCCTGGGCCGTAAAAAGGTGCAAATTATCCAAAACTTAAATTTAAGAGGTGAATATTATTGAAGTATATATTCACTATGTGTTATTTTCCACACATGTCGCCGGCATGGCAGCAAATAGCTCGAGGGAATATTCTGTTGGACAGCAAGAAAGTGACCAATTGAGCGTAGCCTGACTATGAGATGCATGGGTGTGTATCAGTGTTACTACCTCTCAGAGTAAATCCGTGCCTCGATTAGTGAGAGATCGAAGGGACGAAGGGATGATAAGTACCTACCCTTGAGGGTATAGAGGTGTGGCTAACGGTCGAGTAAATGAAGGGTCACATTACGAGTTAATGTCAGCTGTTACATGTAATTCGCCTAATTACCCAACCCAAGGGTTTCACAAGTATGCACCAGTTGTTAGTTGTTACGATAAATTAATTAAACATGTATCTTGTAGAGCCCTCGCACTCGTTCACCAAATTCTAAATAGTCTCAATTATAGCATCAATTTTTTTAAATATTATCAAAATTTCCGAGGTGAACTATTTCAGTGTTTTTATTCATTAAAAATTTGAAGGAATTTTTAAGAGCTTTAAAAAGTTTCAGGGGATTTCAAATGATTCAAAAGATTTAAAATATTTTATATTTTAGGGTATTTTAAAAAATTCCAAAGATTTTTCAATCGATTACAATAGCTTGTAGAAATTCCAAAAGATTTTAAGGATTTAAGGGTACTTCTATGACATAAACAATAATTTTAAAAGCTTTAAGAAATATCAAGGGATTTCAGAAGATATTAAAGGATTTGAAGGATATTAAAGACGGCGTCAAAAGTACGCGACCCTCACTTTGAGCGCTCATAACTAGTTCAAAAAAAATAGCAGAAAAGTCTATCTAGGTAGACGTGAAAGCTTAAAGTCTCCCGCGTTGAACAATATGTATATTGTTATTCTTAAAAATGTTTTACGCTAGCGCTGATGTAAAACGTGTCAAAAAACGAGGTTTTTGAGTTCACCTTTTTTAAGTGTGGACTTTCGAGTCTTCCCAAAACGAGTTGGAAGTCTTAAAAAATCTAAAAAAAATCACAGACGCTTCTTATGGTGTCCAGAATTAAACTAAGTTTTCAAAATTTCGAAATATCATAAAGTTTGCTAATTACAGACCGTTATACACAAAATTTTATCTTGACAGAAATAATGATAGGGAGTTGGTTTACAGCTTAAAATGTGCAGTTTTGCAACTTGATTGAAGTAAAATTTAAAAAAGTGGAAACGATCGATATTTCGCGGAATAATCTCTAAAGGATATTTCACGATTTAAGGAGAGTAGGCACCGTAGAAAAAGTGTTAGAAAAAATGTATCCATTACACAATAATAGGTACCTCAGGAGGAAGGGGATAATGTCAATAGTCCAAGATAAGATTTTGCGGATAACGGTCTGTAATTAGCAAACAATTTGATATTGTGAAATTTTGAAAACTGCGTTTCATTCTAAACACCTTAAAAAGCATCAGTGAATTTTTTTCAGATTTTTTAAGTCTTCCAGCTTGTTTTGGGAAGACTCGAAAGTCGAAGCTTAAAAAAGGTGCCTCAAAAACCTCGTTTTCTGGTACTTTTTACATCAGCGCTTGCGTAAAACATTTTTGGGAACAACAATATACATATCGTTCAACGCGGGAGACTTTAAGCTTTCACGTCCACCTGGATAGACTTTTCTGAGATTTTTTTTTAACTAGTTATGAGCGCTCAAAGTGAGGGTCGCGTACTTTTGACGCCGACTTTAATATATTTCAAATCCTTTAATATCTTCTGGTGTCCCTTGATATTTTTTAATCTATTTTTTAAATCTATTGAAAAATTTTTGAAATCTCTTAACATATCCTAAAGTTTGTTTAAATAAACGGTACACAATATTTTTAAACACTCAAGTCGCTTGGGCTGAACGGCTAGACTGCTTCTCGAGCAGTCTACTATCGGCGAGAAAATTCGAGTCCTCTGGCTTTGACGTTGAAAAAGTGAGTGAAGAAAAAATGTTAGCTAAATTAAAGAGGGGTTATTTTAAAGGTACAAATGTGGTACGTTAATGAACCGAAAAGTCATATTCCAAAAAAAATTTGGTAGCTTACAGATCTGAAAATCTGATAAAAAGTAAGGAAATTTGACAGCTTTTAAACACAGTGAACTTTAGAGCATAGTTTTTTATTGAAAAAATGATATTTAAAATATGAAAAAATTCATAGTGGTACTTTAAACATTTTAGAACAGATTATTGTTGAAAAATTTGCAAAATACAAATAATTGTTCGTTTTTTGTAAACTTTTTGTATGTCAAAGTCGACGCTTAAAAAGAGTGTCTCAAAAATCTCGTTTTTTGACACGTTTGACATCAGCACTAGCGTAAAACATTTTTGGGAACAACAACATATATATTGTTTAACGCGAGAGACTTCAAGCTTTCACGTGTACATGGCTAGAATTTTCTGCGATTTTTTTTTAAAGAGTGGTGAACGTTCAAAATGAGGGTCGCGTACTTTTGACGCCGACTTTAGGGGTACGGGGGTTTTACGGTACTCTAATAGGTGTCAAGGCATTTTCCAAAACTTTAAAAAGTTTCAAGGGATTTCAAAATAGTTTAAAGTATTTCAAATACTTTAGGATAATTTAATAAATCTACTGAAATTTCAATAGTTTTGAACAATTTTAACAGATTTCAAAGGATTTCAAATATTTTACAGCACTTTAGAAGATTCCAAGAAATTTTTTAAGTGATTTGAACATTTTTAAGATATTTCCAAAGATTTTTTCAAGAGCATAAAACAATTTCAAAACTTTGAATAATTAAAAAAATTCTAGGGTACTTTTAAGTATTCTAAGGCATTTTCAATTGCTTTAAAAACTTTCAAGAGTCATTAAGGAGTTTAAATATTTTACTGTACTTTAAAAGATTCCAGGGCATTTTAAAGAGCTTATTATATTATATTTACAACAAATTTTTAAGAGCTTGAAACCATTTAAAAACTCTAAACATTATTAAATATTCTAGGGTAATTTAAACGATCCCAATGTATTTTCCAGAAATTTTAAAGTTTCAAGGGACCTCAAAGGATTTTAAATACTTTAGAATATTTAAAAAAATTCCAGGCCTTTTTAATGAGCTTCTAAAAGTCTTAAGGTATTTCCAAAAATTTGAAAGATTTAAAGGTGTTTTCTGTTGATCTCAATCATTTGAAAAAACTTCAAAAAATGTTCAAGCTTTTAAGGTATATTTCGAAATTACAAGAAATTGTCTAGAGCTTCATAAAGTGTAAAGGAATTTCAGAAGATTTTTAAGTATTTAAAATATCACAGGGAATTGTTAATATATATAATCTTTAAAGGAATTTCAAATGATTTTAAAGAATTTAGGGTAATTTTTTTAATTAATAATATTAATATTTTAAATGCTCTGGGGTGTTTTTACAGATTCTAAGGCATTTTTAATCGTTTTGAAAAGTTTCAAGGGATTTCAAAGAGTTTTAGAAAATTTTAGGGCATTTCCAAAGATTTACAATTACACCTCCCCCTCACTACTGACTCGAAACTCACTATTAGCCCTCCCTCAATTCCCCTACTACCCCAACCCTAATTTTCCATTACTTCCTCTCCCATAACTTATCCTACTTTCCCTAGTTTCCCTCCCCTCAATTCCACTACTTCCCCACCCGTCATTTCCCTATTTCCCTATCTCTCTTTTTAACTACTTCTCCTCTGATAATTTCTCAACAATTTTCCTACCGTCCTTTCTGGTCACTGCTCTTCAGTTCCCCTAATTTCCCTACCCTTAATTCTCCCACTTCGCCTCCCACTATTATCCCTCATTTTCCCTACCTCCTCTCTTTTAATTTTCCTACTTTCCTGATCTCATTATCCCTCACTACCCCTACTTTCTCAACCTTTATTTCACATGTTTTTCCATCCCTCATTTCCCCTTAAAGCCCTGCACCTTAATGCCACCTTTCTCTTCCTCTTATAATTTTCCCTCACTCCCCCTTCTTTCTAAAACCCCATCTTCCCTTACTTCTCAACCCCCACACATCCACGCTTCCGATTTCTGCTACTTGCCTATCCATAATTTCCCCTCACTTTCCCTCATTGAAGAAAAATACGACGGATTAACGGTTCTGAATCAACTACCAATCCTTTTTAATTTTTTTGATTCCTTAATTCTTGTGAAATGTGTTGAAATCCCATAATTCCTGCCCTAATCTCGTATCTCTAGAAATTTATTGGAATCTTGTAAAATACCCTAAAATCTTTCAAATCCTTTGGAATCCCTAGGATTTTTCTAAATCTTTATAGTCCTCGGAGAGCGTATGAAATACCTTAAAATCTTCGAAATTCTCTAAGATCCCATGAGACCTTTTGAAATACTCTAAATGATTTGATACCTTCTATAAAATCATATCGGATCTCTGTAATCAGTTATAAACCACTAAATTGAAATGATTTTTACCTTAAAAGTTTGAAAAATTTTATACAAATATTTTCTTCAAATCTTTAGAAACTTCGATGTTCAGGTTTTCGCAGTCTGCTTCAGAAACCCTTGTAGTTTCAGTAAGGTGTCCCTCATAGGGGAAGGAGAGTAGAGGTAATGCGGGAAAATAAGGAAATGAGATTAGAGGAAAATAATCGGAGGCAATGTATAAAAAGTGATGGAAAATGAGGAAGTGATTAGGGGAAGTAAGGAGAATTCAGAGGAAGGTAAGTATGGGAAGTGGGGTTATGGTTTTTGGAGGGGTCTCCATCTGTCGAACTTTTTTCAAAGAGGGGAAGAGAGAAAAATTTGCGTGGAAAAGTAAGTAGAGTGGAAATGTGGGATAGTATAAGAAGTTAGGGGACATTTGAAGAGAAGAAGTAGGGAAAGTGAGGGGGGAAATCAGGAGAACTAATATCAAGGAACTGATAGAAAATGATTTAGGGGAGGTGAATTGAGTTTAATAATGGGAATGGAAGTAAGCGGAAGTAAGGGGAGGTAAACTAGAGGAAGTGAGAAATAATTAGAAGAAGGGAATGAAGGGAAGCGAGAGGAAGGGGAGTGTTGGCTGGAGAAACGAGTAGAGGAGGAAGTGAAGGAGAATGATGTTGGGAGATAGAGTGCGAAAGGTAGGGGAGGTAATGTAATAAGGTAATGAGGTGGAAAATGAGTTGAGGAGGGGAAGTGGGCGGAAATAATGAGAATTAGGTGAAGTTTGGGAAGTAAGTGGAAATAAGGTTAGGAAACTAAGGGAAATGAGGGATATTTAGGGGAGGCGAATTAAGGGTAGTGGGAGGAAGAAGAGTCTTTTCTGGGGAAGCGAGGAGAGCGAGTAATAAAGGAGGATTTCTGGGAAGGTATTGCGAGGGGGGGGGGTAATGGGAATTAAACTAAGGGAAGTAGGAAAAGTACGGGAAAATAAGGGGAGGGGAGGTAAATTTATGGAAAGTGGTGGAAACTGAGTAGGGGGGAGAAGTGAGGAAAGTAATGGGAATGGAACTAAGTTAAGTAGGAGAAGTAAGGTTAAATAAGAGGAGGGGAGATATTTTTGTTGCTCGGGGAGGGAGAGCGAAGGGAGAGAGGGAAAGTAGAAGAGAACCTTATTTCTCTCTAATTTTTTTTGGCAATAAATATAATAACCGCTTTATACACTCGAGAAAGGAAACAACTTGGTGGATTTTCATAAAGCAATTGCCTCCGGTCATTAGTTTCCACACGCGTGCGTGCACAGAAAATGAAAATACACAAAACGTGGGTATGGGTATATTATTACAGAGAAGCTTTCAACTATCTCATTTAATATCAATCATCCTTCTAATTAGAGTGTATGCAAACTTGCAAAATTTTACACACATTGGTGATGGAAATTTGAAATTCAGTTAAGATTACTCTCAAAAAAGGTTTGGTTGAATCAACAACATTTTCTTGGTTTAATCACAGAATATGGTTATTATATGGACAACAAAATATTTGGATGACCCAACTAAATTTTTCGGTTCTTTTAAGCTTTTCTTTTAGTAGGTAGAGTATCTGGTTGAGTCAACAAATAAAAATTGTTGCGTCAGCCAAATATTTTGTTAAATCAACCTTAAAACAGGACAAGTAGGGTAATTATTCAAGGCAATAGGGAAATCATAGGGGACTTAATTCTTCTAAATAAAATAACAATACAGTTAATTAATTTGAATTAAATATGGAATTGATAGAATTTCAGCTTCAAAAAATTGTTATTAATCGAAAAAAAATAATTTTTAGCCAAATACATAGATGTTCAACTAATCAAATAAATTTTCAACAAAGTATTTCAAATTTTAAAAAATTAGTTATATTTAAAAACATTAATTGTCAATGAAAAATTTAATAGTCGAATTTTTAACTAAAAACGATCGATTTTCAACCAAAAAATTAATATTTAACAAAGTCGTTGAATTTTTAAACACAGATGTTTAAGTAATAGAATTAATTTTTAACAAAGCAATTGAATTTTCATTCGAGGATAATCATTTTCTAACAAATGACAAATTTGCATAAAAATACGTCTATTTTATATCAAATTAAATAAATTTTCCACTAAGTAATATTATTTTCAACTAAAAATGTTAAATTTTCCAACAAACAATATTAATACTGAATAGAAAAATTTAATTTTTGCATTTTTAACTAAAAAAAGCAAGAGATCAATTTTCAACGAAAAAGTTGATTTTCCAGTCTAAAAAGTCGAAAATTTTGGAAAATAATTGGATTTTAAATCCAAAAAGATGAGTTTTCAAAAAGTTAGTTAAATCCCTTGAAATTTTATAAAGCTCTTGTAAATTCCTTGGATTTTTGTAAAAATACCCTAAAATCATCTTAAATCCCATTAAAATATTTTAATCTATTCGAAATTTCTTGAAATCTTTTAAAATACCCGAAAATATTTAAAATCCTTTGAAAACTTTTTAAGTGCCTCTAAACTTTTTAAAGTTCTTGTGAATCCATTGTACTTTTTTAAATATCGTAAAATATTTCCAATCCTTTGAAACTTTTTTAAATCCCTTGAAACTTTTTAAATGAATCGTAAATTTCTTGAAAGTTTAAAAAAAATTCTAAAATCCTTGAAAATCACTTGAAATTATCCAAATCTATTGCAAATTCTTCAAAATATTTTAAAATGCATAAAAATATTTAAAATCTTTGAATTCCTGGATCTTACATGTCTTGGAATCTTATAAAGAACTCTAAAATATTTTTAATTCATTGAAATCTTTGAAAATTTTTTAAGACTTTGAAAAGCTCCTGAAAATTCTGTGGAATTTATTTTGGGAAATTTTTAAATAACCAAAAATATTTCCGAAAAATTCCAGAAAATTCATAAATAGGCCTTGACCTGAATTCAATTGTGGTTAACCTATAAGCATAACTTATTTGAACAATTATTTATTCCCAAACTATGTAAAAAATAATCGTGTTTTCTGATTGAAATGTAATAGTTGGTCATTTTTTCAAATATCAATTTTTTCTAATCAGTATATAATTATCTTAACAATTATTTATTGTTTAATTACAAAATTTCTAAAAATTGAGTCAGAGATGTCCAATTTTTCCTCAAATTGGTATCCTTTACTACATTTTGTTAAATAATTACAAAATTTTGTTACATTTCTTCTAATTTTTCACAATTCTTAATTTGTTTAAACAATTTGTTTATGCTGAAGCAATTTTTTTCGAACAATTTAAAACAATGAAAGAAAATATAATACATGTAGAGAAAAAATAAATGAACCATTTTTTAAATTGCTTGAATAAATATAATTTGTCTAAATAATTATTTTTGGAAAAATATTTAAAAAATTGTATGTCCTGGATTAAAAATAATATTGAATGATTTTGAGGAGTATTACATTTTTAAAATAATTATAAATAAATTGTAATAATGGTACAAAGTTAACTAAAGTAGTGTTTTTATTATTTTAATTATTATAAATTACCTAAAATATAGCACTTCAATTCAAAGAAAATGTTGAAGCTTGAACCATAATTTGCAATTCTGCACATTAATAATTTAAATGTTATCATAACTTTTATGATTTATTTAACATTGCACCAAAAAAGATGGAAACCGTCCGTACTCAACTTCAAGGAAATTTAAAAAAAAAGAATAATTTATGGTAAAAACAATAAAATAAAGCTTGTAGCAGAATTTACTACTACTCCAAATCATTCAATATTATATTTAATTCAGAAAATACGATTTTAAAAATATTAACAAAAAAAAATTCTTTAAACAAATTATATTTCTTTAATCCATTTAAAAACACTCTGCACACATTCAGAAAGATAATTTTATATATTATATTTTATTTCATTTTTCTTAAGTGATCGAAAAAAAAACTGCTTGAACAAATAAAAATGGTTTAAACAAATAAATATTTTTGAAATATTAGAAAAAATGTATCTAAATTTTGTAATAATTTAACAAAAAGAAGCATAGGATACCAATTTAAGAAAAAAATTGGACATGTTTGACTCAATTTTTAGAAATGTTGTAAATAAACAAAAATTAATTGTTTAAATAATTAAATAATGTTTTTAAAAAAATTACTACTCCAAACAATGAACAATCATTTCATTTTAATCAGAAAGTACGACTATTTTTTACATTTTTTAGGAATAAATAATTGTTTTAAAAAGTTGCATTTATTTATACAACTAAGCATTGTTTAGAAAGTCATGAACAATTTTCAAATTGTCGATTAACAATTATTTGTATGAAAAGGAGGGCAGAAGTTGCTAA
>JAAAKG020083007.1:0-16710 GCA_010014905.2 Druon quercuslanigerum | reverse complement strand
TTGTTGGCATTTTTTAAGGATAATTTTTAAACTGAAAATTGCACTATTCCATGTTTGTTTAAAAATTTATCTTCTTCCCCTGAGTACCCTAAGTAAAAATTTTACGGCCTATGCTAAAAAGTAGACATCGTTCGCAGTACATAAAATCGCACTTACGATGGCGGTGTGATAAAAACACTTTATATGTCATAAAATGTACAATGTGATGTAGAATTCCACGAAACTCTGTCGATAAAGATGGGGCATTTTTGCATGATTGTTTATTTAAAATTGTATGTTAATGTAATCAGCGAATAGCATGTATACTAAGCACAGTTTTTCGTATCAAAGTTTATTCTGATGTCCTCAGCATCCCAGAACAAAATCGTTGTTTCCTTCAGTATTGGCCTTTAAATTATATTCACTGTGATGTTTACTGATAAATTTTTTTCATATGATATTTGTTAATATTTGTTATACATATAAATGCATATTCATAAACACATTTATGAACAGAAAAAATCGTTATTTTTTCAATTTTCTTTAAATTATATTGACTGTGGTTTTTGTATATAGATTCATAAATTATATATTTATAGAATATTATTTTTATATATTTATAGATTAGATATGGATTTTCGTGATATAATTGCATAGATCGTTTTGTTTCATATGGGTTAAAAACGATCTATATCTGTTTATAAATGTACTCCCTGTGTATTTGTGTATATTGCTAAGTAATAATTGTGGATGACAAATTTTCATGATTAAAAATCATCTTGTCTGGGGCCGGGATTGGTGCGGTTAGATTTAGGAAAAAATCTCGGCGGACTGTTACATATTATGCAATTTGAGTCGTTAAACTTGCAAGATTGGGTCGCTTTCTGTTTCTCAACAAGTTATTTGAATTATATTTCCCAGGCCCTTTTTCTACCCCAGTTCGACCGTGATCATTTTGACAATTTTTTAATAAAATTACTTTATAACAATCAACGTTAAAAGTTAATATATTTATAAGGGGTTTCTCAACTTTTTGATTATCAGCTGTGTACGTTTCGTAACATTGAATCTTGAATTCAGATCTTGTTTCTTAAATTTTATCTAAACGTGATAAAGATAAGAGTGTTTGAAATACAGGAAACAACTCGTCTCGAGAAGTGGGCATACATTTTATGTCATTGAGTTTTGTATGATTTAATGTAGATTAAACAAAATTGTACTATTTTAAGAAAAGCACATAAGCAGATAACTCATTTCGTTGGGTAAAACACTTTTCTGGCCTTAACTAAACTAGAACGTTCACTAAAATACATGAGCCAACTTTTTTGCCCGTAGGCGTCACAGCAAAAAGTTCTTGTTAAAAATCTCCTGGCAAAAGTGAATGTATCTTCTTACACTTGTTTAATTTTTAAAATAAAACGTTGGGAAAATGAGCTTTATGCAGAGCCAAGAAACAAATTTTCTAGGTCAAGGGCATGAATTGGCTCCGTTTGCAGAGACTTTTTGTCTTATGCTTTAAATTCTTTTCATGCTTCTTTATTTTTTTGGGAAATATTCTTCTTGTTCCAATACAAATATTCAAGAATCTGGTAACGCAGAGGCAGGTACAGACTGAACAATTTGATCATTCGTCAGATCTATAATCGTATTGAAATCGACAAGTCCGAGGTCAGGTAGCGACACAAGCATATGACTAGCAACGTGGTGCTGAAGAAGAGGGGCACCGAAGAATTCTCATGACGATCGTCGACTAACTTATTCGAAATCCTGTGGTCGCCACAAGTCGTCAACAAAAGTCTTTCAAAGTATTTGGTAGTCTTTGATGAACTGCTCTGATCATGCGCAAAAGGTCCTCTTCTCGATCTTTGTTCTGTTTCGTTAGCATTGTCATCCGCATTATTTGTCTCGATATTTGTGATATGATAAAATTGTATGCAATTATAGCTTACGATTCATTAGCTCGTGATAAATAATTATAATAGTCCATTTTTCTTCTTTTTTGAATTAAAAATTCATCTTTCTTATTTGAAAATCATCTTTTAGTTAAAATTCATCCTTTTGTCGCGAATGAAACTGCTTTGCATAGCAATTGCGTCCCTTTGGACTGATAAATTAACATTCTTTGTTTAAAAAGTCATATTTCTGATTTAAAAATGAACCTTTTGATCAAATTAATTTTTTTGTCAGAACTTAAAATTTTTTAATAGAAAATTCATCCTTTTGAATTGAGAAATTAAAATTCTTACGTCAAAAAGTCATAAATCTGATTGAAAAATGAACTATTTGATCAAATTAATCTTTTTCCTCAGAAATTAAACTTTTTTCAATAGAAAATGAGTCTTTATGGATTGAAAATTCATTTTTTTTAGACAAAAAGTTATATTTATTTTTTTTTAAATGAATCTTTTGTTAAAACTGATCTTGTTCGTCAGAATTGTAATTGTTATAAATAGAAAATTCGTCCTTTTGTACAGAAAATTCATCTTTTTTTGTCAGAAACTCATCTTTTTTATTTAAAAAGGAACTTTCTTCTTAAAAATTAAACTGTCTTTGAAGAAGATTCGTCTGTTTGGCGTAAAGAATTATATTTTCAAGTTAAAATTTCAGCTATTTTGTTAAATAAATCATCTTTTTTCGTACAAAATTCGTAATTTTGCATTGAAAATTCATCTTTTTGGTAGAAAAAGCATCTTTCCTATTTAATAATAACATTTGTTGTTGAAAATTAATCTTTGCGTGTTAAAACTTATACTATTTTGTTTTAAAAAAATGATGTTTTTCATTGAAAGTTAACTTTTTTTTAAATTATTCCTTTTTTATTGAAAATTCATTTTTCTTATTCATAAATTATTTTTTTATTGGAAATTCAACTGGCTTTGAAATAGAGCAGTCTTTTTAGCTTGAAAGTTCAACTATTTGGATGAACTTTTTTTTGAAAATTCAACAGACTTATAAAAAACTCGGCTTTCGGGCTTTAAAAATTTCCAATTATTACAGTATAGTATAGCAGGGACCCCTGAGGTTTTTAGCAGTTTTTGTTTTTTTCAAAAGGACTTTTCATTTTTTCCAAAATATTTATTATACGCAATTAATTTTCATATCTATTTTTACAATATTCATTTTTGCGAGACTTTGGCCTACAATTGAAAAAAAAAATTATTGGCGCTAAAGCAATTGAAACCGGAGATATTTTATTTTTAAAATTGCTCGGGTCTGCTGGTCCCGTTGTAGGTGGAACTGAAAATTTCGAGGTTCTAGCAGTTGATGATTGAATTTTTAACCACAAATTGTTTGTTTCCTAAGTTTACAAGATATTATTATTTTTATTTTGAGGATAATTGTCTATTTGTTTTTCTGAGCCCTTAATATAAAAAAAATATATATATACATATGTCTTGAAATCGACATTGATTAGAATTGTTTTTTTTTTAGAATTGTGCTCTTAGTATTCTTGTTTAAAATTAACTTTTTTGTGAAAAAGTCATCTTTTTTTATTAAAAATTAAAGGTGTTTTTTTGAAATTTCGTCTTTTTAGCTCGATAATTTATTTTGTGTCGTATACAATTCAACTATTTGGTTTAAAATCAACTTTTATTTTAAACACCATATTTTGTTGTTGAGAATTTTACTGGACTTTTATCTTGTGGAACAGTCTTCTCGTTTGGTTGAATTAAATTGTTTTTTTTTATTAAAAATAATAACATTATAAAGCATTTTTTTACTAGCCCTACAATTTTATTTATTGTTCCCTTTTTTTTAAATTAAAATTAATACTCATGTATGGTTAATGCAATTAGGTAACAAAATTTTATAATATTATTAACTTCTGTGGTAATGCTGGGTAATAAGTAATTAAAATACTTAATTAGAACGGTCTCTGATTCGTCACCATTCGTGTCTTTCTCACTCTCACTTATTCATGTTGCGAGAAAAGAAGACAAACTACCAAATCGTAATGCCTGCTATCGCCGAAACTCATGATGGGTAAGTCACTGGTTGTCTTTAGTCGTCTCTGGTCGTCATTATGGTATTCGCTAGAGTAAACAGTAAAAAATTTTTCGTAAAATTTAACATAAAATTTTATGTAAATTATTGTTTTACACAAGATTTATGTTAATTCTACACATACTGTTTGTATCGATCAATCCATGCATTTTTTAACATACTCAAGTGTTATTTCAGAGCAAAGTTACACACTTTTGTGTTACTTTTAACACAGAACTATGTTGATTTTATAAATACAAACCGTTTGTGTAGAATTAACATAAATTTTGTGTAAAAAAATCATCTACATAAAATTTTATGTTAAATGTTACGAAAAATTGTTTACAGTGTAGTCTTAATAGTCTTTCTAGAAGGCGGGCAGTACTTAGTAGTCTGACTAACAGATACTAACATGCATTCTTAGTGAATAAATCGTAACACAAAAATTATCCTTTTCATAGAAAAAAACAATGTTTTTTTAAACATTATTTCTATTATCCATAAAAATTTTTAATCATGGCCTCACCGAGTGAGTCACGCCTACACGTAAAAAAAATTCACCTTGGTTGGAGTAAACACATCTACTTGGCCAATTCTACTTGAGACAAATTAATATTAGCTTACCATAAAAAAAAATTTCTAGAATGAAGAAAATAATTGTATCAGTAGAATTACTTTGTGCAATTAAATATCCATTTAAAACAAACATGTATGTAATTATTTCCATTCAATTAGTTACTTGTATGTAATACAAATAATTTATTGGATTAAATAAATATTTTCTCAAGACGAGTAAATAAAGTATGAATTACTCTTCCTTGAAGAGTATCCAGATTCGTCAGAAAAATGAAGCCTTTTTGGAGCCACACTCCTGGCAGGAAGAGGCCTGGACCTGACACGAAGAGATGATTCAGTATATACTTGTTTGAAGTTTTGTTTTACTTGATACAATATAAAAATTCTTGGTTCGAGAAATTCTTGGTTCTTGTGCTTCAGAAAGTACAGTAACTCCTTGATTCAATTAATTCTTCGTTTACATCATAATCATACATTCTTGGGATAAGAAAATTATATACGTAAACTGATTGTACATTTACTCAGTTTAAGGAAACGTACGCTTCTTCAAAACGAATACTCTCAATCATTTATTTTCTTGGACCAATCTCATATGGTATGGTCCGTATATAAGATGACCATATTCTTGATCCAAGAATTTTTTTTTTTGAACCGAGTATTTTTTTTTACGTGTAGGCTTAAAGAAGTTAACTGCTCTCCGAATTTCGGGAGTCCCTCTGGCAGATGCAAGAGCCTCTTAAAAACTCTTCTCATACAAAATTTTCTTAGAGATCAACAGTGAGCTATATGCTTTTTTTTATCTAAATTAAATTTTTCATATCATCCAAAGCGAACCCTGACCTTTTACACTCTTTCAGGCCATTTTAAGCTTTTCTTTCAGCATTGAAACATGGCCAGGCGAACCAAGGCTTTTTCCGAAATCCTAAAGTCGTCCCTATAGTCGTCACAAGTCGTCAGCAGAAGTATTTCAAAGTTTTTTAAAGTCTTTGGTAGTCGCTGAGTATTCTCTCGTACTTCGCGGGAAGTCGGTGGAACTCGGGAAATGGATCTCAATCGATCTCTAGCGAAAGAATCTGCTCTGATCATGCGCAACAGGTCTTCTTCTTGTTCTTCGTTGTTCTTCGTTCTGTTTCGTTAGCATTTTCGACCACATTATTTCTGTCGAGATTTGTGATCTGATCCAATTGGATGCAATTATAACTATCGGTTCATTAGCTCGTGTTAAATAATCATAATAGTCCATTTATCTTATTTTTTGAATTAAAAATTCATATTTCATATTTGAAAATGAAATTTTTGTTGAAATTAATCTTTTTGTCAGGAACTAAACTGCTTTAAATAGGAAATTCGTCCTTTTAGATTAAAAAATTTAAATTCTTCTGTTAAAAAGTAATTTTTCCGATTAAAAAATGAACCTTTTGAGAAATTTTTTGTGGAAAATTTAACTATTTTGTTTAAATTCATATTTTCGTCAAAAACTAAACTGTTTTAAATAGAAGATTCGTTCTTTTGGTTTGAAAATTTATTTTGTTGTTATCAAACAGTCCTTCTTATTTAAAAATGGCCTTTTTTTGTTGAAAATTAAAGTGTCTGTGAAAAAGATTCGTCTTTAGTGAGTTAAAAATTCAACTGTTTGTATTTTATTTAAAGTTTATTCTATTTTCTCTGAAAATTCGAACATTTGTTTGAAAATTTATCTTTTTAAGTTCAATCTTCCACTATTTTGTTAAAAAAATCACTTTTTTTCGTCAAAAATTCTTAACTTTGCATGAAAAATAATTTCCTTTTTGTATTGGGCATTCATTTTTTTATCCAAGAATTATTTCAAAATGAACTTTTGTGTTGAAAATTCAACAGACTTCTTTCTATCTTTTTTATTCTGTTTCTATCTTTCCTTCCCTCGCGCATCTGTATCCCAGAAAAAAATCGTCTTACACGATTTTCCTAAAAATGATTTTTTCATTTTTAACTATTAAAAATCTGACTTTTCTCAAAAACGACGCAAAATATGAATAACAGCTCGTAATTTAAAATATTTTCTCTTTCTGAAATCTATGAAAATATATACTTACTAAATTTTTTAAAATCTTTTTACAAATTTTTCCTCAAAAATTTACGAAATCGATCAAAATCAACGAAAAGCACATTTAGTTTAACAAATTTCAACATAAGATTATAAAGGATGCTGACCTTCAGAGTAAACAAAAGTTGCTCTTTATCCTTAAAATTAAAGAAACATAATTTTTAATGGTTAAAAATATAATTCTTTAAAAAAGGACCTAAAAATAAAAGCGAATTATAGTTTAAAATTTGTTTACAACTCTTCAAATCTATAAAAATATACCTTTAACGGATTTTATCTTGTGTATGTTAAAAAATAAAAACAATTTTAGTCTATTTAAATAGATTAGTTTTATTTTTTTGTTGTTGATAAATTTGTTAAAATATACTATGTAAACATCCGATAAGGTGGTTTTTCAGAAAAGTGAGATTTTTAATTGTTAAAAATGATATTACTTCAAGTTTAAAAATAAAAATCAATTTTTCTTTAATGGAAATCTTAGAATCTTAAATATTATCATCCTTGTTATTGAACTCAAAACAATAATTCGCAAAAAAAAATTTTAAAGTTTGTTAAAATATATCTTACTTTAGTCCATTTTTAGCGATTTTTTTTTTAATGAATGACTGTGAGAACTGACACTCGCGAAAACTGCGTTAGTGAGTACGCAGTAGACCCAACCGAACCGTAATAAATTACGAAAATTACGAAAACTGTACTGGTGGCCACAAGAGGAACAGTGACCAAAAACAGAGCACCGACCCTATTCAGAAGTTCAAATTAATGTTTCCTTTTTGTTTCCACCAGTTTCAATTTGAATAACCCAACGTCTTAACTGACACTCTGATTACACAATTTTGAATTTGTGCTGCGCAGTACTGGACCTACGATATTTTATTACTCTACTTTTCCAGAATAACACTGCTTTATACTCATTAAAAGACTCTTTTTGAATCGCGGTTCTATAAAAATCGGAGTCTTATAGCGAGTTTTGTTAAACCGTTTATGAATATTTTTGACGTCCTACTGAAGGTGTCAGCGCAACTTTCACAGGAAAAAATAATTTTCTGTTGTTTATAAGATTTTCTAGTCATTTCTGTTAGACCTTAGCCACATGGATATATTTAATATAAGTATTGCAGTCTAAAATAAACCAAGCTTTGCTTGAAAGTATTTTTCTTTAAAGAAAGTGTGCTCTAAGAAAGGAAGTGTGCTATGCAAATGGCCACTATGTTTCTGTTTAAAGTTAGTTTTCGTTATTGATGGTATTTTTAAAAAGTGAAAAGATTATTGTTTATAAAAAAAATTAAGACATACAAGAATATTATTTATTCAAAAATGTGTTACTTTGACCGAACCTTGGATTCTGATGGCTATGACTTTTGTTCGTATCGCTAAAAAGACACAATTTTAGTAAATGCGCAGAGAAAAATAGATTCACCATATTTTCGAAGTTCAAATACCTGTTTCGTTTCTCTAAAGGAAGTAAACCGAATAAATTTAAGTTGGCCAAGTCCATATCCAAGTACGTTGGAAAATCGAAGACTGGTAGGTGGAGCTTCATACCTGGCAGGAGAAGACCGGGACCTTCGTATGACAGGAGAAACAAAACTGGCAAGAGGATGCTGTCTGTAAGAAGAAGGATATACGTCGCCACGATAAATACCAGTACTTGGTGCGCAATTAGGTTAGCATTCGAAGAAGAAAAAAAAGAATATAAATGTTATTCAGATAAACAGGAGTGTATAAGAATTTTCATAAATCTATAAGAATTCAAAGTAAATTTAAAAGTCTTCAGGTCGAATGAAATAAAAATCCAAAGTATATCTAATGAGTTTCAGCGATGGTAAAGGAAGTGCAAAAAATTAAGTAAATTAGAAACAAATAAAAACAATAAAAAACCAATAAAACCAATAAAATTCAGAAGTGAATAAAGTGTTATTTTATTTCCAAAAAGTCACTTTGGTAACATTTTTTAAAAGAGTGCCTAAAGACGGATTTGAGAAGAAAGAAGTAATTAAAATTTACGTCAGCGACAGCATGACAGCCATTGCATCTGATAAAAACAGGCTCTGGATATCTTTCTCTTATATATAAACTACAAAATTATATTAAAAATGTTATTCTGCGATAAATAGTTTTCTTTTCAAGCAAGTTACCCATCATCGTGGTTCACATGCTCTACTCTAAAATTATCTAAGATTGGGCGATTGCGTCCTACTGGAACTTCCTTCACTTCATGAGAGGTCAATAAGGTAATCGTGCCGCTTTCCATGTTTATTTTTGCTCGTACTTTACATCTCATGCGAGGATGATATTTATATATTCCATGAAGAACATCATTATTGTCCAATATTGCAAAAGACGTCATTATCGAATTTTGATAATACAATTTGTTTTTCGGTTGGCACGGGCCGAAAGACTTTGTGTGTTGCAAATATTGCAATTGTTTTGTCCACTGGAAAAATCCTTGAATTTGATCTGGCAGGAGGAAGAGAATTGACAGGAGGAAGAGAATTTTGCAGAAAGAAGAGAATTGGAAGAAGGATATTGTCTTTCAGGAATAGGGTCGCCATTATGCAAGCATTCAAGCTGTAAACTTAACTCTGCAAGAAGAAAGAAAGGATTACATTTTTTTGAAGATCGAATGTTTTTGCATTATTAATAATAATCTACAAATGTAACCAGATAAATACATTCTGTTCGCAGTACAAAGCTGGTTCGTAGTGATGCTTTTGTTATTTAAATATTTTATTTTATGATTGCTCATCTATTAGCAAGTAACAGTTGATATAATTGCGATGTTCCGAACTTTATTATTTATTCTTTCATAAACTTTTTAGACATCCACAAAAGTTATATTACCTGTAGACAAATAAAATAGGGTGACTCACATATGAATAATTTGGAGGTTGGTTCACAGAGAGAGCCTTGCTTTTTATTTCCAGTTTTTTAAAAGTTGTTTATTTTCTTAATTAGAGTGTAAAAACTCGTTGGAATGAATTATAAATCTTTAAAATTACATAACAAAATGAAATTATTAATTGGAAGCTAATAATTTTAAACAAAGAGATTTGAAGATTTATAAATGAAACCTTATATCTCGATTTCTCGGCTGAACATTGATAAATTGTTGTACAAAATCTAATATATAAGATCATTTGATCGAAATTTTTTAAATTTTGATACGTATGATTTTATGAAAGTCCTATGGCAAGAATTTTAGATAGAATTTTAATGAGAAACTATTCATGTAGCAGTAAAGCTTTTGAGCCAACATATTCAACATTGTGAAGCATAGTGTTCATTAAATCTTGTTCTGGATAAAGTCTATTAAAATCCTTTCAAAATCCCATGAAATATTTCAAAATTCTAAATATCACAGAACCTTATTGGTCCTATAAAATCGGCCCGTATCTTCTAAAATTCTAGGAAATTCTATTAAACAGCATGAAAATTCTTCTGTACTTTTAAAAATACTCTTTGGAATCTTTTAAAAACACCGAAAATATTTGATAACCTTTGAAATCTCTTCAACTAATTGGAACATGTTGAAAACTCCTTGAAATCTTTGAAAATAAGTGTAAAATATTTCAAATCCTTTGAAATTACGCCAATTGATTTAAACCTGTTTATTACGAGAGAATTCTTTAAAACAGTATGGAGTGTTTTAAATACAATGAAATATTGGAAAATCCTTTAAATCACTGAAATCTGACAAAAGCCACTAATTCTGGTAAAATTCTCTAAAATTTATTAAAATATTATAAAGTTTTAAAAAAACTAGAGATCTGTTAAAATCCCATTACATCTCCGTTGACATTTTGTGAACATTTTCGAAAATTCTTTGAATTAAATTTTTGTTTAATTTATTAAAGCCTCTTGAAATCAAAAATTCACTTTTGTAAATATTATGCATAAACTGAGGGCGCGAAAAAATCAACAAAATAAAAATATTATTCTGGTGGATATTTTTTTAGTTATAGGCGTCTAGCTTGGCCTTCTGAAATATTCGTGCTTATCTTACATAAATAATTTCTGACAAATAAATTTTGTTACCTCAAATTTCAGGGTTCCAAAAAGACTAAAAAAAACAGTCTCGAGTGGTACTATCTAAAGACAATTCTCGAAATCCATTAAATCTCAACCTCAAACCTCTTAAATCGAAAACCCCTAATAAGAATTTCAACTTTAAATCACGACACTGGCTATGATGTTATTGTCAGCTGGTGCCGCAAATTCGATAACGAACATGGTTCGCTTCTCGAAGTCAAGGAGAACTATGTCAGGCATATTTGTATATATATATATATATATATATATATATATATATATACAGTTCTAAGTATACAATAAATTTCAAAATTACTTTTTCCTCAACTTGATTTAAAACATCATCATGAAGAGCAAATTGATTATTGTAAAAAAATGTTTGAAGAGAAATCCAAACATAAATAGTTGAGAAATAACTGTGGTCGCAATTATTTATTCAAGTGTAGTTATTTGCATATTTTGTGTTTTTTTCTGCTTTCGGTAAAAGTCATAATTTCCACTCAGATTTTTATTCAAAAACCTTATGCTATTCCTTGAAAAGTACTTTTTAAAATTATTCTATTCATCAGCTCATCTATTTTATTGTTATTTGCGTTTGGCTTCTCTTCTTAAATCTGTTTCAATAATTAATGGGTATTTTGTTATAAATTCTAGTTCAAGTACTTTTAAATTGTGCCTGTAAATTATATTTTTTCACCCGACAGTTATCGTGTTAAATAACATTTTTTTATATTTCGGTAATCCCAACAAAAGCACTGAATGTGAATAAAAACTCTGTCAAGTACCTATATGAAGTTTATTTTTTTCTTATTTTTTAATTTCTTAAATTAAATTATAGGAAAAACTGATAAGCGCGCTAATCAAGAATTTTGATATCATTGTACCTAACGACTATTCTAGTGTTTTATTAGAGCATAGGTATGGCATCTGTATCGTTATCTCAGCGATTATAGGCGTGAAGATTATTTTCCGGAATAATCATATTCATATTTCATGCATCAGTTTAAGGAAATAAATTTTGTTACGTCAACCGAGGCTAATTTCGAAAAAATAAAGCGATTCCTGATTACCAAGTTTCAGTTTTAAAGTAGTTGTCGTTGTTGACGGTATTTTTAAAAAGAGAAAAGATGATTGTTCATGAAAAACATTCGAAACGTACAAGAATATTACTTATTGATACATGTATGACTTCGAACGAACAATAGATTCTTATCGCTATGATTTTTTATTCTAATCACTAGGAAGATACAATTTTAGTAGCTATTAAGTCGTAAAACTATTAAATTTCACAGCCGCCTCATGTTAAGTTGATCTCCCAATAAGAAAATTAATACATTTAAATTATTATAAAACGTAATAATGTTCCTCGAAAACTATGTTCGCAAGTTAATGTGAAACGTAACTATTAACAGTATTCAAAAATTATTGGTTTAAGATTTTTTTATTGATGTAGAGAATTGTGGTTTACAAGAGCTACATTAAAACCCATGAATATTGAGCGTTGATGGCCTACTGGAGTTTCACTAATTTCACTTGGGGTCAAAAGGGTAATCGTGCCGCTATTCATGTTTATTTTTGACCGTCCGTCACGTTTTAGAGAAGAACTGTATACATATATTCCAACAAGAACATCACTACTCTCTAATATTGCATAGACGTCACCATCTAATGTTGATAATACAATTTGCTCTTGGGTTGGTATAGGTCTAAGGCGATGGCGTTCGACGAAAATTTTTATTGCTTTATCCGTAGGAAAAATGTATTTTCGAATTTCGAATACCCGATTTGTATTTCTAATGGAAGTAAGCCGAATAAATTGAAGTTGGTCGAGTCCATATCCAAGTACGTTAGAAAATGGAAGCCTGGTGGGTGGAGATATATAGCTGGAAGAAGAAGACCGGGACCTTGGTGTGGCAGGAAGTAGAGAACTGACAGGAGAATGTTGTCTGTAAGAAGAAAAATATAATTTTGACGATGAACAACATGGCTAGGGGCGCGATTAAGAAAGAATTCGAAAAAGAAGGAGAAGAAAAAGAATATCCACTGCATTCAGATAAATGTGAGTGTATAATAATTTGTTAAAATCCATAAGAATATAAAGTGAATTTGGAAGTCTTCAGGATAAAACAAAAAATTAAAAATCTAAAACAAATTCATTGAATTCACTTGATCATCATCAAATTGCACAAACTTGAGATTGAATTAGAAAGGAATTCAAACAATTAGTAAAATTTAGAAATCCTAGGGTTCTCTGCTTTCATTCATTAAAAGAAGCTACTAAAAGAAAACTTTTATTCAATGATAAATAATTTATTTTAAAAAGTAACTCACGCATCAATGTGATTCACGTGTTCTACTCTAAAATTACTGAAAATTGGGCGATTGCGTCCTACTGGAACTTCCTTGACTTCGTCTGAGGTTAATGAGGTAATCGTGCCGCTTTTCATGTTTATTTTTGCCCGTGCTTTACAGTTAGTGCGAGCATTATGTTTATATATTCCCGAAAGAACATCACTGCTTTCCAATATTGCAAAGACGTCATGGTCGAATGTTGATAATACAATTTGTTCTTCAGTTGGAGTGGGTCGAAAGAATTTCTGTGTTACTATTATTTCAATTTGTTTATCTGCAGGAAAAGTGTATTTGCGAAGTTCGAATACCCGGTTCGAATTTCTAATGGAAGTAATCCGAATAAACTGAAGTTGCTCAAGTCCATATCCAAGTACTTTAGATAACGAAAGATGGGTAGGTGGAGCTATGTATTTGAGAGCTGGAGACCGGGATCTTACTCTGCCAGGAGACACAAAAATGACAGGAGAATGTTGTCTTTCAGAAGAAGAATTTAAGTCGCTACGAAGTACACCAGGGATAGGCGCGCCATTGGGCAAGCAATCGAACTCTAAACTTAACTCTGTAAAATGAAACAAACGATTAGATTTTGTTTAAAGAATGAATGTTTTTGCATTACTAATAATAATTTGCAAAAGTACTCAGATAAATGCATTCTGTTCGCACAATGAAGCTGGTTAGAAGTTATGCTTTTTTTATCCTATAAAATTGTTCCCTATCTTGTAAAATTCTAGGAAATTCTACAAAACTGCATGAAAAGTGTTTTACATATAGAATACGAGTATGATTTTTTTTCTGAGCGTTGCTTATAGCAAGACAGTAGGTCATTATTTGCGGTGGGGTACTTAATCGGTCTAGGCCAATAAAGTCCACTTTATTGTCCGCGGAAAATTTGCTTGCATGCGCAATTGTTACTTCAACCCACGCGCACTGATGTGCGTGGTACTTGTACTTTTAAATTTACTTCGAACCTGAGACGTAATATCATAAAAAAAACTAGGATACCATACTCTTATTATTTGGTTGCTTGTTTGCTATAACTCACGGTCGGGCGTAGAAAGACCACTTTATTTCCGTGGTGCAAAATATACATATTATATATTAAATATATTAAATATATATATTATATATATATATAAATATATATAAATAAATATGTTCTTAGAATTTTTTAAAATACTCTAAAATATTTCAAAACTTTTAAAATTCCTTGTCACTTTTCAAAGCTCCTTAACATTGCTCGCCATCTTTAAAAATTCTCTTTGGAATCTTCTAAAAACTCAACAAATATTTTAGATCTTTTAAAATCCCTTCAATTTATTGAAACATATTGAAGCTTGCTTAGAACCTTTAAAAATACCCGAAATATAATATGATATGAAATCCTTCGATTTCTTTTGAAATTCAAGAAAATTCTTTAAAACCGCGTAAAGTTTTTGAAATCCCCTGAAAAATTTAAAAATCCTTCGAATTATTGAAATCCTAAGAAAGCTCCTAATTCTGGTGAACTTCTCTGAAATTTATAAAAGTATTATAAAATTGTTTTTAAATTCGATAATTATTAAAATCCCAATATATCTCCTTTCACGTTTTGTAAAATTGTTGTGAGTAATTAAAAATTCCCTAAAACTTTTACTCCTATAAAATTGTTTAAGACATCTTTTAAATAATATTGAAGGCCAGCGCGAAAAAATCAACAAAATAGAAATTTTCTTTCGGGTGAAGATTTGTTTGATTACTTATATTATAAAGTATAATAAATAATGGAATAAAGGTTGTCAAGCTTGGCGTCCTGAGATATCCATGTTTATTATTCATAAATCAGTCCAAAGAAATAAATTCGGTTTATTAAGAGGTCTCGATTAAAATTCCAAGTTTTCTAGAAATAACACACGTTCGTCCCGGATATATTTTTGCGAAAAAAATTCAAAAATCGTGTTTGCGTAGACTAACCCGCCCCATTGCATTTTTAAGCAAAATGATCAACACCAAAATCAAAGTAGAGTTATTTTTCTAAAAAAGTTTCTGGTTAAAATTCTGGTTAAATAAAAAGGATAAAATTTTTTAGCTCTTATAGATCAGGAGTTATCACAATGAAACTTCGACCCTTTCCATGCGGAAGGTTCTGTATGTAATGGAAAATGTACTTCCAGCGTATTTAAGCATTTTTAGTTCATTACAAGTTTACTTTTTTTCTTTTTTGTTTAAAAAAACAAGCATAGGAACATATTAAAAATTATGGATATAGTATATAATTATATTCACCAATAGAAATAATAATCACCGTGAAGATAACGAGCAGATTGTAAGCGATCTTCATTATTTTCAATTAGATGGGAAACTGATTCATATTTTAATAGAAAGTATGATTATCAGTGGAACTTATAAATATATCGCTACATTATTAATAGATACATTTGGTATCTTCTTATGAATACAAAGCTTGTCCTTTTGAGATTTAATGTTTATATTTCATAAATCAGTACAGAAACAGCGAAATGTAACCTTCGCAACGATTTCAGAGTAATCTTCACCTACGAAAAATATTAACTTCACGTGTAAAAATTTATACTGTGAAATAAGTTTCTTTCTATATTTTTATTTCTTTTGTCTTTTTTTATTATTGTCAGATCACAATAAAAGAACATTTGTAAAAAATAATTACCAACGTTTCAGCAATCATACAGCCCTTTTATCGAGGCAAGATAAATTTGAACGGGCAGAAACCGTATCGAAACCACGATGCTCTCTCCCTGATACCTAAGAATCAAGTCTTCTTTTATCACGCCTTGATTTGATAATAAAAAAAATAAAAAAGATGAAAAAAACAAGCAAGAGAATTTTTTCGTTAAAGAAAATTAATGTGATAAAGCAAGCCGGTAATTATTAATCTATGAAAATAACCTTGCGGCTGTTCTAAGTATAGAGTCAATTTCAAAATTAATTCTTCCTTAACTTTATTTATAAAATTACCAGGAAGAACACACTCATTATTGTAAAAAAAATGTTTGAAGAGAAACCCACACATAAATGATTGAGAAAAAATTGTGGACGTAATTGCTTATTCAAGTGCAGTTATTTGTTACACCTAGCCCAAAAGCCCTCCTCAAACTTAACAAAACAAGAAAAAATGGCAATTAAAGAACTTAGTCGGAATAAAGAAATTATAATATTACCCGCATATGGAGGCAACACAACAGTAATAATGAATAAAGAAAACTATAACAACAAAATCATGGACCTTCTAACTGACGATACATACAAACACTTAAAAGGGACCCCATAAAAACAAAAGTCAGTAAAAGAAAAACCCTTCTAATAACCACCTAATTTGACAGAGAAACAATATCTAAATTAATACCTATTAATCCCATCTCTCCAAGACTTTACGGACTCCCAAAAATCCACAAATACAACATTCTACTCAGGCGAATAGTCAGCGTAATAAAGTCACGTACTTACAAGCTAGCATGCTTCTTCGCTAATAAACTGAATCCTTTCACAGGAAACTCTGTTACTCACGTCTAAAACTCTTTTGACTTTATAAAAAAGATATAACAGATTCACATTCAACCCCAAGACATCATAGTGAATTTCGACGTAACATCTCTCCTTACGAAAGTACCAATCTCTGTTACAATTGATATTATTGAATCTTTTGCAAACTTCCCCTCCGAGCTCATACCTTTGATAGAGCTCTGTCTCAA
>JAAAKG020082996.1:0-16710 GCA_010014905.2 Druon quercuslanigerum | reverse complement strand
GGCTCTTCCAGAATGCGAGGCGGGAATCGAACCCGCAAGCCGACAGAGTGGGTCCAAAGCCTGCGCTTTAGCCCCCATGACCATCGCCCCACTCTCTAAACCTATAGTTAAACCTGAATTTTTTATTTTATCTAAAACTATTTCCAAATATTTCTTGTGTTCTTCAAAATTTTTAGAAACTATAATTATATCATAGAGATAACAAAATACATTTGGCTTTAATTCTGGTGTTATTATTCTGTCTAGCAGGCGCAAATATGTAGCAGAAGCATTTTTTAATCCAAATGGCACCCTCTTAAATTGATACATTGCTTTGCCTGGGACTATAAAAGCTGTAATTGGTTTCGATTCTTCTTCCAGTGGTATCTGATGATATGCTGAACGAAGATCGATTTTAGACATGTACTTTGCTGAGCTTAATGTATCGAATATTTCAGACATTATTGGAGTTGGGTATATATCTTTTTTCGTAATTTTATTAACTTTTCTGAAATCTAAACAAAATCTGTATTTCCCGTTAGGTTTTTTAATCATTACTATAGGGTTTGACCATTCACTACTAGAAGGTTCTATAATTTTGTCCTCTAAAAGTCTACCTACCTCCTCATACATAAATTCCCTAATTTTTGGCGATACATAATAGTATATTTGCTTAATACGTTCATGTCCTTGCACATCTATTTTATGGCTAGTTAGATGCGTTGGTTTTAATGCTGTTCCCTGATTGGTAATTTTTCTTTTAATTAAATTTTCTAATTGCACTTGTTGTGCAAAATTCTCAATTTGTCTTCCTTTCTATTTTTACGCGTATAATATTATTTTTTAACACCGCATTATTCCTAAAATTACTCTAATTACTTTTTCTAATTGCGAATAATTTTTCTATTATTGAATTTTTTTCCTTTCTTTTATCTAACACCATCTTTAATTTAGAATCCTTTTTCTCTTTATCGCATTCCAATGGTCCTTTAAATTCTATCTTTAATTTCATATCTTATTTTTCGTGTATAAATTCGTATTTATTTTGGTTCTATCCTTGTTTTCATATCACTCCTCTATTTTGATTAGCCTGCTTATCTAATCTACTGACGCCCACGCTGGGTCGTGCCAGTATTGCGTCGCTCGCCTTGTAGGGTTTAGGGTGTGGGGCACCATGCCCCCGTACACTCTGTGCCGGCTGGGGTGCTAGCGGGATCGAGTCTAGTGCATCACCTGTAAGGAGGGCTTATGGTGGGGTGTATGGCGACACGGGAGAAGAGACTTCGCACTGCAGCAAATCTGTTTCTCTCTCTCGCATGTTATTTCTGAGGTTAATCTTCGTTCCGAATTTCAATTTACTTTTGTTGTTTTCCCTATTCTTATTTTCCTCGATATTTTTTATTATCAGTTCCTGCATTTTATTTACTTTCGCTTCTGTTGCATATTTAATATGTGGTAATTTTGGTAACCACCAAATCTTTGTTTCATAATGCATTTGTAACCCTGATCTTTCTATCATATCGGTTCCTATTATTCCTATCGATCTTAAATTTGTTACCAGTCTGAATAATAAATATTTTTCCGTATGACCTACTTTGATTGGAATTTAAACTTGTCCTGTAATTTTTAATTTTTGTCCGTTTGCGACCATCAACGTGTTATTTATTGGTTTTTTAGTTTCATAATCTAATTCTTTTATCGTTTTTATTAATCTTTTACCTACATATGAGTGCGTTGCATCGGTGTCAACTAACACATCATATTTATGATTTTTAAAATCAATCATTAAGTGAAATCTCGTTTCGTCTGTGTCATATGTGTTCCTGTTGAGTATTTCAGGCGGTCTCTGGTTTTGTCTGCTATTTTCCGCCTTTAATAGCAACCGTATTCGTTTCCCTGATCTAAGCTATACCAACAATCACGTCGAAAATGGCCTGTTTTCCTGCAATTGTAGCATTTAATAGGTTCTCGCGATCTGTAATTAAAATTTCGAGTTCCTAAGTTTGGATCCGTGAAATCCTGCGCGCTTGGATTCATTTCACCTGTTTTATTTTCCCTACTATTTTTATAATTTAAATGTTTCGTATTTTTAATTTGTACATTATTCTCTTTTTGTCTTCTGACTTATTTTTATTTTCCTCCGCGTTAAATAAGAGCGCTGGTATTTGCGAAGTATTTTCAATTTGTCGTGTTTGCGTGTTTCCTGACAGCTGATTAATTGCATTCAATAATACGTCTCCAGCTGTGTTTTGATTTCTTAAACCACTATTATTAAACATCAACCTCTGATTTGCTGAATATCTTAAATTATTCGTATAATTTAAATTATTATTTTGAAATTTTGGATTAACAAATTTTGGATTTCTATTTGGAAATCTTGGTTTGGATTGTTGCATGTTTTGTTGGTTTTGTTGGTTTATGTTGATTCTGATCATAATTTAGTTTTTGATCTCTATTTTCATTTTAATTTTTTCTCTTATTTTGACTTTGATTATTTTCTGTTTCGTTTTTATTTTTATCGATTTTGACATTATCTTTATCTAAAATGCTTAACTTTTGACCTCTAATTTTAGGTTCGGACGTGTCATTAATTTTTCGAATAATTGTTTAATTTCTGTAACAGAAGCATGAATATCTAGATCTATTTTCTGGTTGTAAAATTTTATTTTATTTTAAATTATTTCCGTATATCTTTCGTCTTCATAAGTTTCTTTGAAATCTTCAATTCATGTAAATATCGCCAATTATTTTTATTAACCTGAAACCAACTTAATGCTTCTTCTTCGAAAACAGCATCTAAATTTTCTAAAATGTCTTGTTTGTTAATTTCATACCCTCTTTTAAATTTTATTAAATTATTTAAAAAATAAGTTGCACTATTTCCCGTGTTATTTTTAAATTTAATGGGCCAATTAGACATTATCTGGAAAGGGGTTTGAATCATTCCGAAAGGAAACAGAGTTGCTGGAATTTCATTCATATTATTTTCATTCATCTCTTCTCTTTTCCTATCGGCCCCTCTACCCCTAACAATTCGACTTTGCGTTTATGTTTCGTATTGAGGAAAATTTGATTTTCGTATAATGGATTGACTTTGCACCGATCTCGGTAATGAGTATTCGTTCTCGTGACCGCTGCTTCTTTTATTTGTTATTCTCTTTCTTGCACCTGCTAACGAGTGCCTTTGGTCGTTAGATTCTAAATCTGTTTCTTTGAAATGAACCGTATTTTGTACATTTCGTGATTTATTATTTTTTATGAATAAATTTTGCGTTGTATTTAAAATTCTATCCATTTTATCATTTAAATTTTTACTTTCTTCTGAAAGTTCTTTTATTTTAATTTTATCGCTTTTATTTTCTTCAAAATTAATTAATTCTTCTGCTCCATTCAAAAATTCATTATTACTCTCTAAGAAAGAATCAATTTCAAAAGTTCTATTAATAATTCTCGTATTTTCTCTTTCTTGTCTTTCTATTCTTGCTTTTTCCTTTCTAAGTGTTTCTTCTTGTTCTAATCGACAAAATTCTAATCTTACTCTGTTTTTTTCTAATCTTTCAAGTTCTTTTCTCTTGTTTTCAATTTCTTTATCCATTCTATTCATTTCTAATTCACTATTTTCTAAATTCCTACTATTTTCCTCTTCTATCCTCCAATTACCTAACGTTTTCTCGGTATTTGGGGACAGTATTCCTATTTCGCAGCTTTGTGGGGTACGGTTTTGTCTGTTTGAGTCACTTGCCTTGATTGTACCGCCTCCCATTCTAAATCTCTATTTCTTATCGTTACAAATTCTAAGTTTGTATTTATTTCTTCTCTTCCATTTTCTCCTTCGACCGATCGATTATCAATATTTTCGTTTTTTAAATTACTCGCATTTTCTTATGTATTGTTTTCTTCAAATATAATTTGCGGAATTATATTATTCTCTCTATTTTCTCTAAAGATTTCGACTGGATTAGGCATTTTCGTAATAATTTTTATTTTTCCTGATCTTAAATACATTAGATTTTCTTTATTTCTTTTTATCTCCTTACCGACTAGCTCATTGATTTTTATGGGCGGACTAAAAACCGGCACGTTCACTTAAATGGGCACCTCGGTTTTTACCATTGGGGATTCGCGTGGCCTGACCACTTAGCGGAAGTATCCACTCAGGGCGTGAAAGAATGGGATTGTTTGGATTGCGTAACTCAAGTTACAAATTAACTTACAAGTAACTTACAAGCTACAAATTCATTTCCGTTTTTAACTATCCGTATTCTTTTTTTATATTCCTTTTTCTAGTTAACTAAAAATTGTCATTTTATATTTAGTTTTTTCCGGATTTTAACCCCTCACCTGTGCAATCCGTCCTACATGGAGTACACACAGGGCATTTATTATCGGGGTTAATTTATATTTTATTGACGATGGTGGAACTTTAAATTGGGCTACTGTCCCACCAACGTTTTATCGGACAGGTCTACCCGCACTTTCTTCGACTAAAAATATTCCTACCCGCACATTTTCTTACAAAAATTTCATATAAATATACATTTATCAAAAATCAATTTTCACAAAATTTGCAATTTTAAAATTTAAATTAAAATATTCCCTGTAAAATGGCACACATGCAACAATTTACTTTGATTTTTAAAATTCATCATTACTTGACTACTTCTTGACTTAGGATTTTGGGGATTGTGGGTTTTTCATTAGGAAAGCGCCAAATTTGTGATGGATCTAGCAAATTAAGGGAAGGATGAGGACTGTCCAGATAAAGGGTGAAGTACATAAATAAAGGCAAGGAATATTATAATTTTGGTTTTATCAACAAACTTACAATTTGATGGGTAGGACCTGCTGGCCCACGATCGATGTTTAAATCTCGACAGCGTTGCCCGAGAACAAGTTTGGGGGTGGTCGGATGGCGGCGTCCTTTAGCGAACATTCTTTGTGGTAGACGGTTCAGCTGGGCTGACCACGGGTCCGTGTAGGGAGCACAAGACTAATACTGAGACTGGCTACTTGGGGATGGGATTAGTGGTAATAAGGACCTGGGTTGTCGTCAGGCCTGTACAACTCTGTGTAATAGAAGTGACCGAAGAGTGGACATAGGCGGGGCACAGTGGGTTGCAGATTAGTTCAAAGAGTGGTGGTAGATGGCGCCAATGTTTTTTCACGAGGGTCGTAGAGAGGCAAGGGGGTTTCGCTGTCATAAAAGTAAGGTTATGTATGGTTTGTCCTCTAAGATTTTTTTTAAAGGTTTTTATTTAAGGTAAATTCAATAATTAATTACAAAATCCAGGATTCACTAAACAGAAAATGTGTAAAAATGATTCTAAATAGTTTTCTTCTAATTCCTGTGTGTTATTTCCAGAATCTTACATCAATCCTTCAAATTGTTGTTGATTTCAAATTTTACGACATTTTCAAAAAACATGCCAGGTAAAATATACCTGTAATTTACGCATCTTTTTAAACTTAATTTCTTTTTATACTCAGAAAATATGAAAAAATGTTTGGAATCATTTTTACACGATTCCTATTTAGTATATCCTGGATTTTGCATTAATTATTTCATTGATCTTGAATTAAGAATTTAGTTGAACACATTCAACCCATCAATGAATGCATACATGCAAACCAATGCATGCTCACAGGGTCTTAGTTGCTAAGGTGGTGGTAGGTGGCGCTGAATTCCGTCATTTTTATTACACAGAGTTGTGCAGGCCTGGTTGTCGTTCTCCACTCCTTCTCCTAGGCCCACAGGGCCGCAAGGTAGCGGGGCGCTTGTAACTTTGTTACAACCTACCCCCTCTGTTTGGGACGACGTTCATTTCTTTTAACAATTCTTTTTTATCTGTCTTTAAGTTCTGTCCATTCCTCCTTCCTTAGAGCAATTTTTATTATTTCCTTGAACTCTTGCTTTGACTCTTCCCAGCCTCCTTTTATGTACTTGGTCCCTGTCGAATCAGGAACAGTATGATAGTTTTTTTTATCCTGTTCGACATCTGGTTACAATAAGTATCGTGATGTATGTACCTACAGTTGTACTGGAAACATCCTTTCGCAATGCTTGCACTGCCACTTCTTTATGCCTTTCATCTTCTTCTTATTCGATGAAACATAATTATCACATCCTACTTTTGAACAAAAACAAAAACAGGAATAAAAAAAAGATTTTTATTTTTTTTTTCTAATATCTTCTTTCTTATTATTTTCAGAAACATGTAAAATCTAGAGTAGCCATATTAGGTATTTTTCCGGAGATTTTATACAAAGTACAACATTATAAAATACAATAATGGTAAACCCACACAGCACACTCCCATCTAAGCAGGACAAACTATATCAAGTTTTTATTTAATTTCAATACTGTGCATGTTTTGAACATTTAATTTCTAAAGTAATAAATTCAATTTGAGAGATGCAAGCAGAAGGTTCATGGATCGAATTCATTTCAAATCAGATAGGGTTCTGCACTTAAAATTGCAGGATCTGTCAGGGACGAAATATGTCGTTTTTTAGAAGAAATTAGGTAATACGTAATTTTTCGATTTGCAAAAAAAATGTCTAAAAGTTATGCGTATTTGAATGTTGTGCTTTGTTTTTCAAAACACCCGCTTTTGGATTGTATTTCTTTCGATTGTATGAAAAAAATTCTCCTGAACACAAAAGTTATTTAAACAACATCAAACTTATAAGATATCTTCCTTATCAAAGCACAAATTAAAAAGAAAAAATTGGCAAAAAAATTTTAGGATGGATTTTTTAAGAAAATTTAATTTTTATTTTTTTTAGAAAAGGTTCCGTTACTTTGTTCATTTTAAACCTTTTTTTAAAAATTTTAGGTGAAAATTGGGTTTTTTGAATAACAAAATACAAAATTCAAATACGCAATGGAATTAAGGGCATTTGATGCATAGAAAATTGTCGATTTTACCAGTTTTAGGTTCCCCCTGCTTTTTCCTAGAATCATGAATATTTTGTCTTTAAAATCTGGGAAATAATAGCGAATTTGCTAACGCACGTCCCTCCACAATTGTTTTGTAAGTTAATGAAAAAAAATTTGTATTGATAAATTCGACGTGTGTGCATTTTCATACAATTTTTATTAGGCATAATAATTTTTTTCTCATTATCCCTTAAAAAAGAGTCGAGGAACGTAGATTATGATATTTTAAAGCATCTCCGAATTCAGTTTTTAAACATTTTCAATTTGGTGAAAAGAAGCAGGAGGAACTGTACCCAATTAACCACACGGCGAAAGATCACATTCCCTTAATAAAATCATTAAATTATGTTCATATTGCTATAATTTACCATTACGTAAATATTTTTGAACAAAGGTATGTGCTGAAAATTTCAACTTTTTTAAGTTCAATGAGATTTGAAAGCTGTAAATGATATCATCTTTATATTCTGTAGGATACTGATTCAAAGTTCCTGGTACTGATGCCCTTTCAGGCGCGCAGACCCATTCGGAGTATTAGTTTCGCATTTGGTCGGCGCGGCGTGCACCGATAGTGCTCTCGCAACTGAGATTATTCGCCAAGGTTATGATAATGCTTCAACTTAAAACCCCACATTAATTAGCTAGGCGGCTGCGGCCTGCCAACTGACATAGCTTTTTTGCTATCCGAAATACTCGATATAACGTTTTCAGACTTGAAAAAATAAATGAATTTTTCCCTCCATAGGAAATATTGAAGGAACTTAATTATTTTCCACTATTTTTTCAAAAAAATAAACTTTTTTAAAATACCAGCTAAATTTCTACCGCTTTTTAATACAAATAAAATATTTTTATTTAAAATCGATGTCTTATTGTATTCTATTAATTAGAGCTATTTTCACTGATAACTCTTAATTCTGTGTAGAAATTTGTCGCAGTAATTTAGTTTTATTACAAACAAATGAATCGTGGCGTAATAATACGTTTTAACCTAGGTTCTAGAACTAGGGTACGTCTGGTTATTTCTCCCGGCCATTTGGATCAAGTCCTAAGAAAATACCCTCTAAATTCACATTCGGGTAAATTCCATAATGGATGTCAGTGTGCGAAAACTGTCGCGCAGTAGTAAGTTAGACTTTAAGAAAAGTCAAAAATGTCTCGAATATTCGTGCCAAATTATAATCAATTGTCATTTCTTTAATACAAACAAACGCGGTACATATAAGTTTGCTTGTTGTTATCATAAAATTGATTTTGCCGTTGAAAAGTTTAATCTCTAAATTGCGCAATTTACACGAAAAAAATGGTTGTTTAAATTTAGATTTTCAAAGGGTAAGATTGTCACACCTAACATGAAGATATTCATGCAAATATATACTATCTTTCTAAGATGTTAGGCGTAAAAATATTTTTATGTTAAACTGAAACACATTTACATGTTAAAATAGTCCGAGCGGATGCGCATCACGCATTGGACTTTCACAATTATATTTGACAGCTATATATTTTCGATATTACAATTATGGAATATTACATTGGTTGAACAAATCCGAAGAATCAAAATTAGCTACCCTTAATTAAAATTGGATAACGGATTTTGTATGTCTACACTCAACACGAGGGAAGTATGATCTTAAGTTTCAGTTGAAGTTTGATTCGAACATTTTACAAAATGTTTATAAATTTAAAATAAAATTTGAGGTAACGTAACCCAAAATTGATCAAATTTCAAATGCAGATTATGGATCATTCGTTTTCCGCTTACTTACCCAGTTTTTATTTTTTATTTTGAATTAAAAATATTAAACATAACCTCAAATGGACTGAATGTATCATCTGATCGACATTTCATATCCTTTATCTGTTTCTCGTTCACGTACGAACATTAAAGTTTATTTTAAATTTACAAACAAGTTATTCATTCATTTCTTAAATGGCCAGAAATAAGTAAACTCCTCAAATGTGTACAGACGTTATTTGACATAACCATACATGTAATATTTCGGATATTTCAGTTGAGCATTTTGGATGTTAATAAGTAACAGCTCACTTTTTAATATCTACAGATGATAACTTTAAAAATCTAGATTGCGGTCCTATAGTTAAACATAAAATATGTTAATCCTGAACATCTAGATGTTACGTTTAAATACCCATTTTTTTCTGTGTAGGTTTTACAGAAACAATAACAGCCAGATTTTAAGTTTTTAGAAAGTGACTTGTTTTTTATTGTAAGTAGGCTGTTTCTGGTTATGAAAATTATTCACGGTAATAATTTTTTGGTAATCATACTGAGATAGGATTTTGAAAGAAACCGAATATTCGAGATTTGTACAAAGTGGTTTTTTATCTAATGGATGTTTGTGAATCTTGAGATTTTTAGGTATTATTTAGCATATCCTATATCCTGCCAAGATATGCTAGGGATATGCCAAGTATATCATTTTGTTGTGAGGGTCTGTATACCGGTCAGCCTAGCTGCCGGTCTACATGTGCGTAAACACGATAACGCTAGAAAAAATGAATGTATCAATTCGTTCGTTGGCACACTTTTTTTGGGTCCTAAAAGAAACAACGAGTTAGTTAACCAGCATTTCTTGACCGACAATTCTGGTTTTATCCATCGCAAATTCTATTGCAAAAATCAAAAATTCTAATTTTAAGTCAAACGACGACAGATGCGTCCAAAAGTTAAAAGGAATACTAATACTTTTTAAAAGACACATATAATTTTTTTATCCACCATTTTTAAAGAAGTCTTGATATTTTGGTTTAATTTGTCGAAAATATTATCCAAAACTTCAAATTTTGAGCCATGCGATGTGAAATACGAGAAAAATTCTCAATGAGGAATTATATCTTTTGAAAATTTCTACAAAATTTCTTTTAAACATTTTTTATAGGAACTGCCATTATGGAATTATTTACGGAAAATATTATTTAAAAAATAACAAATTCAAATTTTGAGCTAAAAGACGTGATTTACATAAGCATTCCGGAGCTTTTAAAATGTAATACAAAAATTTCTAATAATTTCTGGCTAGGACTTTTCATTTTGGTTTCATTAATCAAAAATAGTGTGCAAAAAATCGAAAATACAAATTTCGAACCAAACGTCAAATGATACAGAACAAAGTTTCAAGGAGAAATTGCATCCTTTAAAAAGTCCTACAACATTTTTTCGAAACATTTTTGGATAGGGCTTGCCATTTTGGTTTTATTTATCTAATACCTGATAGAAAATTTATAAATGTTTAAAATTAAAAACCAAAATTTTCATTTGAGACTTTCGCGCCCCTATCCCTGATGATGGTTTCAAGTTTAAAAGGACTCCAGCCTCCTTGCATTGTATAATAAATACTTCTCTTTACCTGCTATTGAAATACCTCTTGTATTTTAAAATTTTTTGACATACCTCTTACATTTGAAAATATTTTGACATAATATTTCCACCCACCCTTATTTTACCTTTAAATATTTCCCGACCAAAACAAGTGAAGAAGGGGAAATATGACCTTCGAATTCTCCTCAGCAAAGATATTTTACACACTTTTGCTAAAGTTCTCTTGCTGATAGTTTTAAAAAATTAGCACTTGTACTCGAGGATTTCATTTGATGAAGTTTCGTGAAACGAGATTCGCGAATTAAGGTTCGCGTAATAAGGTGAAATTAAAAACAATAACCGGTGCAATGAAATCAGTGGATATTTGTGCATACAAGGGGTGCTTAAGTGTCAGAGGAGACGGAGTAATACTGGTGCTCTAATGCAGGTAAGAATTTTAATTTTAAGCAATTTTCAAGCATAACCATACATAAACAAATTCTAAATTTGTTGCGAACGTAAGTCGTCTTTGAAATCTTAAAATTTGTTTTAAACCTTTTAAAATGTTCGTAAATTTCTGTAAAATATTCGAAATCCCTGAAATCTTTAAAATCCTTGAAATTTGAAATTTTCGAGAAATGTTTTGAAATTGTTATGACACTTTTGAAATATTTGTGAAAGCTTTCTTTCATCTTTGTTCGTGCAATCTTTTATGTTCGTTTAAACTCATTGGAATCTTATGAAATCTTAAACTCTGTTGAAAACTCTTGAATTAATTTCACATCCTGGAAAATACAAAATACTGGAAGTATTTTCGAAATCTTTTGAATTCATTTGAAATCATTAAAATTTTTGAAATCGTTTAAAATCTTTGAAATGTTGTGTAATGTAACCTATTTGAAATCTTTAGAATACTTGTATTCTTTTAAAATATTTATAAAATCGTTATGACGTCTTTCTGAAATATTTTGTATTCATTTGAAATCATTAAAATGTTTGTAATCAGTGTAATATGTTCTGCGATCTTACAAATCTGGTTTACTATAGCCTTCTTAAAGTCTTTAAAATCATTGAAATCTTTTTAAGGTTTTAAAGTCTTTGGAATTGTTCGAAATCTGGTGTATACATGCCTTTTTCAAATCTTTGAAATACTTGAAATTTGTATGAAATGTTCGAAATATTTCGAAAAGTTGTGTAAAATTATTGCCAAGTCTTTAAAATATTCGTGAAATTTTTCATTAATCTTAAATGATAAATCTGTTCAAATCTTCTAAGATGATTCCAAACATTTTGAAAATGTTTCAAATCTTTTCAAATTGTTGAAATATTTTTTAATCTTTGAAATCTTTTTGAAATGTTTGGAATTCTTGTATTCTTTTGAAATCTGTATGACATTTTTATGGAACCTTTTGAAATCGTTTCAAATCTTTGAAATTTGGTGTACTGTATTCTTTTTCAAATCTTTAAAATCCTTTGAATTTTTAAAAAGTTTTAAGCGCATTGTAAATTGTTGCTAAATATTTTTAATCTGGTTGTAAACACATTTTTTACGTCTTTCAAATCAGTAAAATCATTGAAATATTTAGCAATGTTTTGTAATTTGGTGTAAACTCAAAAACCGACTGGTGAAAACAATGAAAAATCCGTTACATTGCCATGGCTCATTCCAATTTTGAAACTGAATTACTGTCGAGATTTTCAACTAATAATTTTTATAAGTTGTAAACTGAATATCGCAAAAATGTATACTTTAACATTCTATATTAACGGAGACAAAATTAAAAACGTATAGAATTATTTACAATATTAAGTTATGTTTATTGCGATCTATAAAATAATTGGTAAAGTCTACCAAAAGTGCCTAGAATCCTCTTTGTTTATTCTGCAATTAATTTAGGGTTATAGTGAAAAATTCAAGGATACTCCCGGGTTTACAAGGTTAACCTTCAAAGAACGCATTAGGTCACTTTGACCGACAAAAAATTGTTTGATAGAAAACATAGGTTTGTTCTCGGAGGGGTAAAATCAAATTCAAGGGGAATTCCAGATTTGTTAAGTTTTTAAGGTCACGGGGACCCTGTTAAATAAGTCCATATTGCCCAAATATCAAATTGTGCTAGAAAATCGATAGGAATTTCAGAATAGTATGATATTCTCCTGCTCGTTTTCGTACTTTCTATTCATGAATTGCGACGTCACTTTAAATATCATAAAAATTTCTTTTCATCTTTATCTATACGTCTTAAAGATTTAGCTTATTTAATTTAAAAAAAAATTAAAATTCCGAGATAAATCATTGACATTCAGTGCAAGCTATGGCAAATGCCTGAAATCAGTAGTCAGAATATGAAAGACAATTATTATTTGGCTAACTTTTTTTCTCGAGATAAGTCGGAAGAAGGTTGAGAATTGTTTAAAAAAATGTTACTGTGTGAAATTTATTCGAAATTTTTTTTACAATAGACAGAAAACTTGCGCACATTTTCTGAATCATTTTCACTTGCTATAAGCCTGGTCTGTTGATCATAGGCACCTTAAAATTCCCTACCTAATCCTGTCAAAATCAGTTTTAAACACTCTTTGTACAAAATTTTTTTAAAAACTTTTTGTAACTTCGAAACACCTCAACAAAATTTTTGAAATTTTTCACAACATACATACACCATTTTCTAAATTTTTGACTCTAATATTAGGACCTAATATTAGGACCCAAATATTTAAGACACCCGATATTAGGCAACCCATAATTATTTAGGCAATTTAAAGCTTAAATTCCTCATTTAAATTCGGGGAAAACCCACGGGAAACTATAGGCCGCTGTTCTAGAATAGAACCTAGTTCGAACAGGCAGTATCCATTTGATTGCGGGTTACCTGCTCGTCTTACCGCCTCTACTCGACTTCTCACATCCCTGACGGAGCGAGAGTGCTGTGTTATAGATTTGTAATCAGCAAACTAAAAACAATATATTCGGAATCTATGTTTTTTGGCGATTCCAACGATATATAACTTGCAATCAAAATATTAAAATTAGAATACGTTATGGCAGATTTTAGCTTATGTCTTGACCCTGGATAGCTAGCATTGTGGAATTTTCCGTAGAATAGTTGAAAATGCATCAGTTTTTTTAGTATAAAATTTGTCTGTTGACGTTTCAGAAGAATATATGAATTTTGACCCAATGGATATATTTTCAACCAAAAATGGAATAGTGGAATCTTCAGATTAAAAATTAGGTTTCAACAAAATAATTCATTTTTAAACCAAAGTAAATGGAATACTGAAATTTTGATGTGATAGTCGAAAGTCTCGAGACATGATTTTTCAACATTTGGTAATCAGGATAAATGACTTGTTTTTAATCGCTCACTTTAACAGAAGATTTGAATAGAAAAAATTATTCTTGTACTGGAAATATGTATTTAGCCACAAGTTTTGCGAATGTGCAGAAAAAATTTGAGAATGGAGAAATGAAAACTTCAAGTTTTACTTGGAGTTTTAGCTCCAAGTTTAACTTTTTAGAGCTATCTCGCTCGATGCAACATGCGCGACGGATTATAAAATTCTTAAATTTTTCCTGCATATTCGAGAATCTGAAACGAAAATTTGTAGGAAAAAAACGCGAGAAAAATGTTCCAAGTTTAAAATAAATACAATTGTTTATAAAAATGCACTATATTCTTATGAAAAAAACAACTGGGGGTATGTTATACTATTTTGAAAAGATTGAGGGTGACTGCGTATTTTCATTACAAGAATAATTTTTTATATTCAAAACTTCTTTTACAGTGAGCGATTGAAGAAAATGATTTTGCCGATTACCCAAATTTAAAAAAAATAATATCTCGAGATTTGCGAGTATCACATTGAAATAAAAAGATACGTGCCGATTATTTTCGTAAATAAATCGCGAAAAAAAAGTTTGTTAGAAAAGAAATTGATTGTAAATAAAAATATTATATAAAAAGATTGTATTCTGAGAATAGGAAAAGTGACGTTACAAGCCGTAATAATCAATGAGGATTCCCAAGAATATATACATGAATCCCTTGTCAACCTAGATTTAGCTATTATGAATCCAGCTTTCCAAAATTGTTCATCCGTGGAAGAGGGACGGCCGCTGGCAACTCCACAGAAATTGGAAACTACAAGGATTTGAAAAGGCCAAAAGGCTGATATTTCGTGATTTATTTTGGGAAATCAATTAAATGCTTAGAGCCAAAATCACCTAGAAGTACGACAGCACTACTTATTGACACATAGTACTCTGGGAGGGATGTGGATGCTATTAGTGATTTTTATAATATATTTAATAAGAAAGAGATTACTCACCATCAGGTCAAAGCTCATACAAACCATTTGTACGAAAAGAACAGGAAGCATAGTAGACAAATCGAATAATTCAAACACCAATCCAGGCAACCTAGGAATGAAAAAGGGGTCATCCCAAAAACGACTAGATTGAAGTTCACTCAGCACGCATCAGCACAAAAAGTAAACTCTCGCTCATTATCGAGCGGCCCGCCAGCATTCTTTTCTCGGCGGAACCTGCAGAACACCAGGCTGCCTGCTACAAATAAGAGACAAAGAGGAGAAACCCCAAGAACGAGCACCATAATAGAGGCACTGAACCTTGCAGAAGCTTCATCCTCTAACGAAGAAGAATTATATTGTTTATATTTTAATTATAATATATTATACTTGAAAATATATATTTTTAACCAAAAATGGAATAGTGGAATCTTCAGATTAAAAATTTAGTTTCGAACAAAAAAATTTCTTTTTAAACTAAAGTAAATGGATTAGTAGAATTTACAGATTATAAAATTAGTTCAAAACAAAATAATTCATTTTTATATTTTTTTTATTATATACATGTGGGGCCTATATTGGTCCTACGCATTTTTTCAAAAAATAAATATTTGATCTTCAAAAATGATGGCCAAAAATAAATTGGACTTTTTTTGGAAGTGAGGTAGGTTTTTTTGCTATTTTTTGGTATTATTTTTACGAAAAGTAATAATATATTCTTGTATATTTGATACCTTACTGCATTTTACAGGGCTGAGACTACCATTATTTAAACTTCTGCATCAATTTCACTGATAAATTAAAATTTTTTTTTTTAATTCTGGAAAATCAAGTTATTGCATAAGAGGTCGGTTCCAAGAACAGGCTGCATGGATTAAGTAAAATTAAAGCTCGAAAATTTTTTTATGTATAACATTCATCTCGAGTTTTCGGAAGGAGATGTCTGGATCGCCATCATCATTTGACATTATGATTTCATAAGTTTCCCCATTATGGTCGTTTTTATCCGCAAGAACATCATTACGAGGCATATCGGTGTCATCTAAATTTGATGCTGATAAATCTTCCAGTTGAGTGAGTTCTTTTCTACATAAAGTACAAATTTGCAGTTCTTCAAATAGTGTAGGAAATTGCGAACATAATCCTTCAAAAATAGTATAATAAGAATAGTAGTAATGATTCTTCTTGAAAGGATCGGTGCAATTATTAGAGCATACTCTTATTTTAAAATTCATTTTTTAATTTCATAAGTTGAGAATTCGAAGCTACAATAAAAGCCGGACGTTTGGCGATATTTCTGTGCCGTGACTATTACTCATTTTCGACAATATAAATAAAAGGATCATATAACTAACCTACAAAGTGACACCGTTTTGAAATCCAATTTTATAATAAGATATAAGGATTGATTAATGCTGGTCTTATACCGTAGATTGTTGTTTTGACTTTTGAGAATTCTGAGTGACTGGCCATCTAGCGGATACAATTTAAAGCTCATAACTATGATGACTGCGGATTTTATTGGTTTCGTATTATAATATGACGTGAAACAAATGCAAAACAAGTGACTTCCGAAAATACATACACGCTGATTTTTGAAGCATGCGTCTGATTAAAATATTTTTTATTTATCAGCAAATTTAATGCGAGGAAAGCACATTTACAAGAGCATATAGTATTATTATTTTTCGCAAAAGCCATACAATGAAGGTGTACCACGTTGTGCTACGCGCGGGGCTTGGGAGCCATCGTCATGTGCCCACCGGCGTACTCAACGCTTATTTTCATTAATTAAAAATTTGAATCCCACTTTCTAATCTACATACTGTTATAGGAAAACCCCTAAGCTTTCTTTTAAGAACAAAAAAGCAAAAAAAAGTGTCTTATTTCCAAATTTGAAAGGACGTGAAAAATTCTATCGAAACTATACTAGACAAAATATTTGTCATTGCTATCAGAAGAGTTAAAAATCACGAAATAGATGATATCTACGAAAAAACCCAAATTTTCAACCCCTCCCGCTCAATTAATAATTATACAAATGACAAAAATTTCACTCCATAAACTACTATCCAATAGCACAATACTTTGTCTAAGTTTAACTTAGATCTGACAACTTTGACTTTTTGAGTGGGTGGCTCGAGAAGTAACGACCCAT
>JAAAKG020082985.1:0-16710 GCA_010014905.2 Druon quercuslanigerum | reverse complement strand
GATGCAAGAAATGCAGTTTCAATGTCATGGAGGCGTTGATGTTTTCATAACATTGAGGCATTGTTGTTACCAATTTTCTCACTTCATCTGGCTCTGCTTGATGCTTCCCTAAAATGCCCTCAATCACAGCTTTTAAAGCGTCCCATGCTTTCCGGTGATCGTTTGTCAGTACATTCGTGAATTCCTCGCTTTTGATCAATTTCCTGATGTTTGGCCCAGTAAGTACACCTGTTTAAAGTAGGAAAATTATTCGCAAAAAATTAATATCATTGCAGATAGGCAAGTAGACGGTTTACGATATATAAACTTTATAAAAAATGTCGTATTTCCGAAAAATCAGGTCTGATTGAAAATATAGTTGATACCGAAAAAAGTACCTTATTGATGTCTCCGAGAAAAATCCTTCGGTGGCTTTTCTAGTTTCCAGATGTACTTAAGAAATAGCGTAGAGAGAAGTTGTTTCCATTTTGTGTGTTGCACTGTGTTATTGAAAATTATAGAAAACACATTTTCTAACAAATATTTTTTATAAACTTTTTGTTTGTTTATTGTATCAAGATAAAATATCTTTATATCATGTACTCGTAAAATTATGAAACGTTGGTAATTACAACAATTTTTATATTATTGACGAGCACCGGGAATGTTAAATAGAAAAAAGTCCTTTTTTGGTCATATCTGTTTATTTCTAAAAAAATTTGAAAAATTAAATATAAAAGCAGGCTCGAAAACTTTCTTTGAAATTTTATCACCTTTTTTTTTAAAACATTTCCATCGGTCCGCAAGTAGGTATTTGAGGGAGAAAAATTTTTGCCCCGGAAAGAGCGTGAAAGAACGGTTGCCAATTTATAACATTCATGTACCCCAGCTGATCGATCAGCAGGAGTGCATGAATTAAATAAGTTGGCATCCTTCTTTCACGCTCATTCCAAGGCAAAAGTTTTGCTGTAACCAGCAGTTCTACGCGCATGTTAATTTTTTTTTTATAAATTGTCCTGATCACGAATTAAGACGAATTTAAACACACTCAATTTGCAATGGGTCAATTCGTTTCAACGAATCGGAAAGCACGATGCGGGCACATTGGAAAATTGTGATTTGCCCTAATTAGTTTTTCTTTGCTGAGACACTAGAAAAATTTCTATTATATTTAATTTGATCTTTGTTACCAGATCTAATATATCTGCGGTGGGAGTAGGTTTTCATGCTGCTTCCCGAGAGTTATCGAACGGCGAACTTAATTCTGTAACAAGAAATAGAAATGGCTGAATTTAAATAGGTACTTATAATGTTATTTAGAATTTGTTAATTATCCTAAATTACATTAGGCTTTTTTCTATTTTTATAAAAAACTATAATATATAACCTAATATTTACTTTCACAAATTCCCATTTGTTATATTTTCCATTTCTCCCAGTAAGCATCTAATCATATTAATTTTTAACCGAACATCCGCATAACCTACTGCTCATTCGACGAATCGCTGTGGCATCCTTCTCACTTCAACTAATTTCCACGTTACAGAAATTACATTTGTGCTGAAGGAAATCTGGCCTGTAAAAAATTGCCTGAAATTAGATTTTAATCATTGACAACGTATTTTTTTTAACTTTGCTAGAATATTTAAGAGATATTATTTTATATTGAATTTTCCGAAACATTATTTCAAAAATGTTTTTTAGAGCAAAAAATATTTCAATAGTTTATATAGAGCAGTAATTACCCGAGGAAAAAAACTACTTATATCCAGTTCTATTGGCCATCTTTTGGTCCTGAAATGCGGGTCCGACACATTTTTTTGTATCTTTGTTCAATTTTTGCTCAATTTTTCTCGTTTAGATAAAAATTGAACTCTTTGGCTGAAAATTAATATTTTTTGGATGAAGATTAATCTAAAAAATTTGAAAATAAACTATTTGGAAACAAATGTACTTTTTAATCCAAATCCATATTTACTGGTTTAAAATTTAACTTTTGTGCAGACGATTCATCTTTTTGGCTTGAAAATGACACTTTTGTTCAAAGTTCATATTTTTCTTAAAAATTATACTATTTTGGTATAAAATACATTTATTAAATAAACATACATTTATTTGTCATTTATGTATTGACCATTTATTACATTATACTATGTAAAAAATTTTCCGGGAATTGACTGAAAATCTCCCGGGAGTTTACTCTCAGGAACCGAACATGAATTTCTCGAGTAACACGAGAAATTTTCGGGAAGTGAGCGGCAAATTCTTAGGAATTGAATGATAAAGTATCGAAACACACAACTGATGTGCCACCTTTGTAAAACACTACTGCCATAGAGAAGTTTGGTTTGACGAGTCAATCGTGCGATCGGTTTCTGGACTACACAAAAACAAACCCTTGCAGAAGGTGTACTTAAGGTGTTCTTAAGGGTTTCTGAAACCCGAGCATCTAAGAAAAGACATTTGTCGCCTGCACCAGTTCTCACAGTCCGTTTTTTGACGACACGACATTCAATTTATGGACACTGTGTCTAAAAAGAATCTTCACGTGGAACTTTTTCTCTATGAGTAATTGAAGCTTTCTTTAATTGGTTCCGTTCAGCAAAAGATATTTCACCCTGGCACCAGGTGAACCAAATATATCTTCTTCAAGGAAGCAGGGGTTTACGTGTTCTTTAGGGTTAGTGTAGTCAGTTTCTCGAGGACACGATATATAACCTGTGCACCAGGTGTATAAAACAAATTTTCTCCGAAGAAGTTTGTTTCTAAGAGTAGAATCTCGTGTACTCGAGAAATGGGCCACAGGAATCCTTAAGTGCTCATGAGACGAAAATTCCCATTAGAAGGTATGCTTGAAATACATGGTGCACAGGTTGAATGTCATTTCCTCGAAAAAATAATTACAGAAATCCAACGGACACGTAAAACCCTACTTTCTCGGAAAATATGTATTAAGTACACCAAATGCAAGGGTAAAATGTCTTTTCCTTGAGGGACCTATTAAGGGAACCTACAAGTACCCATAGAGACAAACTTCCCCGGCAAAGGAGGAATGTTGTCTCCTCTAGAAACTGACTACAGGAACCCTGAAGTACATGTAAATCCCCAAGTTCTTGGAGAAGTTGTATTTGGCACACTTGGTACAAGGTTACAATTTTGTTTCCTCGACAGACTGATTCAGGGAACACTCAAGCACTTGCAGGAGCACCCTTCTACAGAAAAGATGTATTTTATGCACCTGGTGCATACGCTGAATCTTGTCTGCTCGAAAAGCCGACTTCAGGACCCCTCAAGTACTGATAAGATCAATTTCCCCGCAAAAGGTTCGCTTTATATGCCTGGTGTATAGTTTAAGTGTCGTATTTTCGATAAATCAACTACAGAAAACCTAAAGTACACCTACCAACCTACTTTCCTAGGGAAGATGTGTTTTATATACTTAATGCAAAGCTGAAAGTCATGCCCTCGAAAAGCTGACTAAAGAAACCATAATGTACGTGTGAAACCCTAATTTCTCAGAAAATATGTATTTGGTACACCTGATGCAGGCAACCCTGAAGTATTCGTACAAACAAACTTCCCCGGAGAAGATTTGTTTTATACGCCTGATGCAAAGGTTGAATATCGTGACCTTAAGAAACTGTCTACAGAAACCCTAACGTACACGAAAGCCCTACGAAAAAGATGCATTTGGTACGCCTGGTCTGTCCTACAACGGAAAGACATAGTTAAGTGATATTTTTTCGAAAAATGGTTTTTTTTATATCAGTGAAAACGTGAGAGTAAGCTGCGTCTGCCTATCATGGTTAACAGTATACTTTTTAAATTTTTTGTAATAAGAAATGAATGTTAAAAATACCACATATTGAGCAAATTTATCAAATCGAATATGAAAATGCATGCAAAGTACTTTGCGGTGCCTGAAATTTGTAAGAGAAGGCGAATAAGTAACGAAATACAAGGAAAGAATATAAGGGGCATTATTCCTGAACAGACCCAACTTTAAAAGTCATGCCTTTCAAATTCCTTCAAATTTTCAGAGATTGTTTGCCTATATAATAGTAGTATACCAACCAATTTATATACGTTTACAAAACGTGTCTTTAAAGATCTTCTCAGAATAGAAATAATGAGACTCACGTTTTGCCTACTATCGTATTCAAAAATATTTTTTAAAAAGTCATCACTCAGCCCGTACTAACACGGCGATATACCCATCGATCTTGTACAGCATCACGTACAGCTTCGCAATACGTATATAAATCCCTGAATTGCTCGCGTGCTATGGGACTGATTGAATTGAACTCTTCCTTTGAAAACGTTTCTACATTATTAAAATTAGGCTTATCAATCTTCGATAATTCACATAGGCCTTGCAAAAAATATTGCAACTGGACACCAGACAAGCGATAAGGCCTATTGCAAAATTCTAAACCTTGCAGTAGGACGTTTGGTATAAAGTCACTCACATTCAAATGTTCAGGGCTAGCAAGAGTTGATTCCGGTACGCAAATATTTTCATTTACAAAACAATAACCCTACGTTCCACAGACAATCTGGTCACATCTTCCATTCTGTTACAAAATATACAAGAACTATTTCTTCTTTGTTTAAAAACATTGAGTGTCACACAAATAAGAGCAAGTGCTAAATCATTCATCTCCATATTATTGCTTGGATAGCAGTTCATGCATATCCTCGTATTTTCATAAACCTCTTGAGGAGCTGTTTCATGTTCAGCACGACGATAAATTGCGATTTGCTGTTTTTGCTTATTTTCTCCATCAGATATGTGTACCATCGTTCGTATCCGTGAGGCGATTGCACATATGTAGCAACTTATTCTGACGGGCGGCATGACTAAATTCCAGGTTTAGGGCGAAGAAAAAAACATTAATGCAGAATTTGTGTCAAGAGTATTATACAAAGTTCCTTTAAAAAAAAGGACATACATAATATAAACAGTTTGGAAATTGACAATCAGGTTGCCATGACGGAAAAACCTTCTTTATTACAAGCCAGCGATGCCCGAAATCTAAAAGTTTATTTAATAAAGGAGGCTTTTTCATTATGACAACCGATTTTCAAAATCAAAAGTCTCAAAATTGACAAACAAAGGAGACTATGGCTCATAAACAACATATTACGTGCATGTTTTGTAATCAAAATAAAACGTGACGAGGTTATGGATGTATTGCAAGGCTGTAATGTGTAAGGATGTAATGTTGTCCTACCAAACATTTGTTATATATAGTAATTAAACAATCCCCACATACCATCCCCGTAGTTCAGTCTAGAGGACGTAATTGACGGGAAGGGTACAGCTTTACACGAGCCCATCTGTGCACGTAGATGGCCACAGGCACAACTGTGCACGTAGATGGCCAGATGAACAACTGTGCACCTGGCAATCTGTGCACGTCTACATTCCGACGTGCACAGTTAGGAATCTCCCATCTGTGCGCGTGAACCGTTAGTAGAAAACCATCTATGCACGTCGACATTTAGTCATTTTATATTATTTTTATTTTTTATTTTATTTATTCATTTAGACATTTAGTCGACATTCAGATGTGCTCAGTTGGGAGTGTCCCATCTGTGCCTGTGGCCAAAACGTGCACAGTTGTGTCCATGGCCAATGATGTACACAAATAGGATCGTGCACAGTTGCACCGTGCACAGTTGTAAGTCACTTGCAATTGACAGGACCTGATTAATTAGTTTGATTAAGAAGGTATGCACTTAATGATGTTTAATTAAGACACGATTAATTAGTTTGAATGAGGAATTACGCCCTTGGTAATGTAACTTCAAATTTAGTTTATGTTACCATGATCCGAAAACCACTAATTCATTTTTTCACGGAGGTAAATTAGCCGCAGACACCCACTCAATATTACAGTCTTGACGACACGGTTAATTGGACCTGATTAATTAGTTTGAATAAGTACGTACATAATTGGTGATATTTAATCAAATTTAGATTGTGTTAGCCCAATCCAAAAACTACCAATTAAGTTTTTTACAGTAGATAGACTACCCCCAGACACACTTCTCATACTTTAGTCTTGACGACGTGGTTAATAGGATCTGCTTAGTTAGATTGAATAAGTACATGAAAGGCGTCCTACGATGCAACACCCACAAAAAACTATCCATCTCTCAAGCTTCAGTTCTAGATATTATCGATCAGGGGACCATAAAATACAAAATATCAATGGAACAGAGAGTTCGGCATGATCCCTGAGCATGATGTCTAACAGTCCTCGAGGGTCGGTGTAACTCTTCTCACCTGCATGAAAAGCGACATACGATGCAACACCGACAGAAAAGTATCCTTTCGTCGACCTTTAGACATGGATATTATTTTTCAGGGGGTCCCAAACTAAAAAATATGAAAGGAACAGAGAGTTCGGCATGATCACTGAGCGTAGTGCCCAACAGTCTTCGAGGGTCCGTGGAACTCTTCTCGCGTCCATGAAAAGTGACATATGGTCTCTCCTATCTCGAAACCTGGCGTTTTTTGACCCATTGTCTAAGGAATTTATGTGATCAGGCTATTATAAAATACATTGCACTACATTTTCACCCAATTTGACCGGGACCATATTTTCCACAGATGTGCGCGGGGTCCTTTTGATACCTCGCCAGGCCTCGACTACACAACTGTTAATTACTCAGTTTTTTATGTGCATTAGATTTGCATGATAGCATAGACTTAAAAAAAGTGCAAAATATTGCATTATATTGCAAAGTTAGCATACAATAAATAATATAAAAATATTGGAGGAATTAATGTTAAAGTAGAGAGTCTAAAAAGTAATAATTGAAACCATTAGAGGTTCCAAATTCGTTGATATTCTTTTAATTTTTCGGTGTATTTTAAAACTTTATGCAATCCTTTAAAATAATTTAAAATCTTTAAAGTCCTTTTAAATGATTTGAATTCTTTCATATCCTTTGAAATTGTTAAGATCCGTACAAATTCCTTGAAATACAATTTAATTTATTCTGTAAAGTATAAATCTTTTAAAATGTCTTGAATATATATTGCATCAAACTGTTTCTTTCAAGTTGCGTTTAAATCCCTAGGAATCCTTTGAAATACTTGGAGATTTCATATAATCCCTCAATTTTGACTACTTCCTTGTAATAGCTTGCCAGAGTCGAAATGTAGACTCTACTTTTACGCTTGAAGTAGAAGTATTGTCCCTACTTTGGGACTGTTTACAAGCCGCTTTCTTGTCACACGAAACAAATTTTCACTTACGGGCAATCCATAAACTACGATACCTATTTTAGGGATTTTTACGTTCCCCCGAAAAAAATAGTCAATCAAGAAAGATGAATTTTTAAAGGGATTTTAGAATTTTCATCTGAAAATTTGATCATTGAACAAACAATAATCATTTTCTTCCCGAAAAGACGTTTTTGAACATAATATATGAATTATCTACCAAATAGTTTTGATTTGCAACAAAGAAGAGAAATCACTTACACAAAAAGACGACTTTTTCAAAAAAAGACATGAATTTTCTATCAAATAGTTGAATTTTTAACTTGTAAAGTATACAGGATAAAGTTTCAACAAAAAATGGAATAGTTCAATTTTCATATAGAAACCTGATGGATAATGATAACATCTAAACAAAAAAAAAATTTCTACAAGATTGTTAAATCATTAACGAAAAAGATGAATTTTCGACCAACAGCGTTATTATTCTACAAAAAAATACGAATTTCCAACTTATTCAATATGCAGGATAAAGTCGTAACCAAACATTCAATAATTAAATTCTTAGATAAACAAATTTTAACAAAGAGAGAATAAGTTTTCTACAATGCTGCTAAATTAAATAGAAAAAGAATTCTTGCCCAGCAAGATTAATTTTTCGCCAAAATAAGACCAATTTTCATCAAAATTCTTTCATTTTAGAGCCAGGAAGACGAATTATCTACAAAAAGTTAAACTTTCAAAACAATCGAAAAACCAGTGTGAACTTGGGACAAGCTGTCAACTAATATTTCTGGCATTCTATGTAGAATATTCGAGTAGAGAATACTGATTCCTTCCCGTAATTCTTCAATATTAAAAAACATAGATAAGTTGATTTTACTTACCTGCAAATAGAAAATTCGTTTCTCATAAGTCTTACGTTTATTTCTGAATCCATAATCAATATTAATTAGACATTAAGTTACAAACATTTAAAGAGGATCTAATCAGTTTCTCCATAGACCTTCGATTGCTTGTTATTTTTTTTTTTTAGTTTAATAGTTAATAGATTAATTATGAGTACGCTCATGTATTTTATACAATATTTATTTTGATTCGTCAGGTAGCCAGGCTTAGCAGAGTTTTAATTGTTGATTAATTATTGGCTAATATTCAATATAGGTTCTTTTAAGGTACCCATTAAAAATTTGTGTAATATTTCAATTCAAAACTCCGCATTAAGTGATAAAAACTGATGTGATCTACTGCTGAATTATATAAAAGAAAATGATGGAATTGAAGAGGATCAAGAAACAATAGTAGAAGAAAACATATTGCGCTACTTCGTCTATACTTTCAAAAAGAATTGGAGGTCTTCCTTTGATAAGAAAAACAAATTTGAATTTATTTAGAGTAACTGGTTACTCACGGAAGTGAAAATCTCTTTAAGCTTATCAAAGGTTGGTTGACGATCTCTATAAGACGTCGAAGATGGCTCTAAATCGACGAAAAAAGGATGGTGCAAAAACATTCAAGAAAGCTATTCTGAGCTTGAAATTCAACATGATTTTCTTATTTAACTAAGAAACATGCTAAAATAAGATTGGAAAATAAAGTTATTTGACTTTTAGATTATAGGGACGAAGATGACAATAAGGCGAGTGTAATTAAAGTGTACTGATTATGAAGCGCTGGCATTGTTTGTAGGCGCCAAACTTTCTAAACACCAGTGCGAAATCGTTCGTTTGCAAGCAAAGGGAACACATACAGGCATTTGCGTTCCACATAAAGCTCTGTTAGATGCAAAAAAGAAGATTTTATCCTCCTGACTCAGCAATGACAATTACTGATCAAACTTTCACTATTAAATTACAATAAATGCTAGATATTACATTAAACTGTTTACTGGATGTTCCTAGCATTAAATCACCAGTGCTAGAGAAATCTGTCAAATTTATGACCCTTTCTCTAAAATATAGTGCTGATAGGGTATAAGACCAAAGGTCATATAAACAAATGTTTCCAGATGGAATGGTATCTGATGAAAGAATTTTTATGACCTCAATGGTACCCATTGGATTAAAATCAGGGTCTGAAGTGATTTGGGAAAATCCTCCCCCTGGGTGTATAAAATTGTGCATATCAATATGCTAAAGGAACACGTTATTTAACCAGATCAGCGATAGACCGCATAAAGGGACAGATAAATCCTCTGTTGTCCACTAAAATTGCATTCAGCAGGTTTAGTTGTCAGGTGGATAATAAAATGCTGTTACCGATGTTCGATGGTAAAGTAGCACAGAACCTTAGCAAAACACCAAATACAGCAACCTGTCACTTGTGCAAAGCAAACTTCTTTCAGAAATGAATGATCTAGCCAAAGTGAAACAGAAATACGTCATTGAGGAGGATTATCAACTTGGTATTTCACCACTCCATGTTAAGTTACGTTGCAGAACTATTATTGTGAACATTCTCTATAGTTTAGATTTTTTCAATTGGCAAGTGAAAACAACGGAACAAAAAAAGCTAACGAAAGCTGCCAAAATAAGGATCCAGGGATATTTTTAAGTCGAGATAGGGCTAATAATAGTTGCTCCCAAGCATTGAACAGACAATTCAAACGACGAAAATACTGCATGGAGAGTTTCCCCGGGATCCTAAAATAACAGCAAAGATTGCAGGTGTTGATTGACGCTTATTTAAACGATTCAGCATAATTTTGCAGATTCTCTCCTGTGCACAACATTCTTTTGCACGGTGGAAAAATTTCGTGAGTTTAGCACTCGAAAATCTCATCTGATGCGTTCTTGTCTCACCTAAGAACAAATTGGAAACAGATTCATACTGTCCTTGTCCCTGCTTCAAACTTTTAACTTCTAGAGAAAAAACATTAGAGCCTACTTTGACTCCATTTCAATCTACAGGCCGTATTTTCAATCTTTAAAGGATAAAGTCTTCATATTCAAGAACCTACTTTGACGCCATAACACCTCTCTGAAGCTTTTTGAATTATTAAAGCCTACATTTTTATAACTTAAGACGCTCCTTTAACGCTGTTTAACACTCCCTTCAAAACTGACCCTACTTTGTATTTTTTTAGCCTAAAATATTCAACCTGCATGAAAATAACATGCCTACATTCACATTCAATTAACAGAAATATTTAATTAAATAAGATTCCACCTGATCGTCATTAATTATTTATATACAAGTAAATACTTCTTTGCAATTGTCAATCACAGATAAATATTTTCTCTTAACTGAAACTGCTGAAAATTTGTATAAGAATAATATTTATCATGGAGAATTACTAAATATTGTCGATTAATAAGTAATTATAAACATTTTTATCAATAATAATGAAAGTGTGTATATTCAAAAGTCTTGCAGGCGATTGAGAATTATAAAAAATTATAAGAATAAAATATTATCTATTTAAAAAATGTATAAAAATATATATTTAATAATTTTAATTAAATTTACTAATTGTTATCAAGTTTTTATTAGGGTATTACGCTTAATTTATTTGAAACATGATGTCGTAGAGAAAATAATTTCATTCTAAGGAGCATTACCACTTTTTCAATGGTATGATCATTTTTGCTACTAAACAATAACAATTGCGAGTTTCTGAAACATTTTCTTAGAGAAATATCACTATTACATGTCTATAACTTAACTTAGAAGGAAACATCATTTTTTCGTGTAAAAATGTGTACTGTTCTAATTTTTTTATCATATTTGTTGGAGAATAAGAAGAGCCAAATTTATACAAAATAATTGAGTACTTATCTCGAACTTAGGGACGACGCAATTCTTAACGGATTTTAATTTTTCTTATTTAGAATTGACCGTAAGGCTTGCAGGTAATAACACTTATATGTGCAATTTTTACTTTGACTCAACGGAACTTTGTTATTTAACAACAAACTAACAACTTTTTTTTGCTAAACTTTTCCATGATACCACCTCTTCTAAGACTTTGAAATTAATTAAAAAAGGTCAGAAATCAATGTATAAACTAATTAAAAATAATTTATTAGTGGGTTAGACGAACAAACAATGTTTTAATGATGTTATAAGCAAATTAATTAACAGAAGTAATTTTTTCGTGATTTGTAATGATGAGCTAATTTTGACCCATAGCTTTTGTATAAAGTATCTCAGATAATGATTTGCGCTCAAAATTAGTTAGGAATAGCTATGGATTGCTAATTATTTAAACAATTTGTGTAAACAAATGCACATTTTTTTGCGGAATCAACTTAAAATGTTTAGCCTAAGACTCCTTGCTACTATATTTCTCATTGTGACCAAAAAACTCACGAATTTTTAACAAAGTAGTTCCACTTTAAATTAAGTAGTTGAATTTTCAATAACACAATATAAACTCTTCATGAAAAATGTAAATTTGATGTTTAAATAAAAAAATGTTTTAATTTTAAACAATAACACTGTAATTCAACAAAAACGAACGAATTTTCAACAAAATGGCTGAATGCTCAACCAAAACCGATTAATTCCCAACAAAGCAATAAAATTCACTTGAACTTCAAATCATTGAATATTTACCGACTCTCAGTTTTTTCCGGATTTCCGAAATTCATAGACCTGGAATAATTCTGGGTTCGTCTTCGATCCGATACAGATTCCAGAACAATTTTATTTAGTTTGAAATTAATTCCTAAACACTTTCGCCAAAGCTCACCAGTATAACAAAAAGACTGCTTTCGAAACTGTGACTTTTCTATAACGATTGTTCTGCACATATATTAAAACGATGACAGTGGATAATCTAAAATGTAATCTTTCTATTATGATTACCCTATTATAACGAAAAAAATAGAGAAAGATTATCATTGGTAATCATTTATAAGCCTATGTAAAAAAAGAAAAAATTCCCTGAAGTATTTTAGAAAGCAAATGAAAAGCAACTTTCTTTTTAACTGCTTCTAACTATGAATAATTGGGCATCATAGAAACCTTTAGAACTACATAATAACATTGACTTTTTACTGTAATTAACATTTAATGTAACACTTTGATCCAGCATGAAAACGCAAACACTGTTATATTTTATTTAAAAATTTGTTGCAAGTAATTTAATGACGTGAAGAACTCGCTTTTTCTACTTTTTTAGGAATGAATGTTGGTTTTATGATAACAAAATTATCATCATTAATTGGACAGTCTACTGGACATTCCCGGATTTCTTGTGGTCTCATTTCACTTACAAGACCGGTTATTATGTTTATTTTCATCCGTACGTCATCTGATTGATATTCATATATTGGACGAAGACGACGGGTTATGTCCAATGTTGCAAAAGCTTCATTGCTTGATATTTCTACTACTACAATTTTTGTTTTGTTTGGTAACATTTCAAAGTCACTATCTGATGATTTTGTTTTTATTTGTTTATCAGCAGGAAATTCGTAAGTTTTTAACTCAAATATCTGATGGGGATTCACGTGGGGGCTGATAGTTAGTCCTACAGGAAAGGGACTAGGTTTATAAGCAAGAGCATTAGAACGTGAAGACGACGCAGAACGACGACGATTTCTCCTGCGACCTTGAACAGCTCTCCTCTCATTACCCTCAATATTTCCATTATGTGGTTCTATGGGTGCAATAACAAGATGCCTAAAATTAGGTACTCCTGGTCGAGGCTCAAGAGAATCGTAATCGTAATCTGTAAGCAGAAATAGAAATGAATTAATTTTAATAGATATTAAGAATTCGCTGGAAAAAATAAAAAGAGGGATGCATGTATTATAAAGCAGTCGAATACATTTTTAGACGCACACATATGTGTATTATTTATTATCATTATTTTTCTAAAGTAAATATCGCACTTCACGTCGCATTTATGCGGTGCACATATGTACATCGCCACATGTACAACGCCTTATGCGTTTGGCGAGCAGAGGTGAAAAAAAACCTGGAAAAGATTGTAAGTGTTTGCCAAGCCTCCAAACGTTGCGAACCAAGTCGAGCTAAACTGTCAAAAAATTGCTAAGACTCTAGTATTTGGGAGGAAGTGACAGTGTGCTTGCCAAGATGGTGGCATGTGCGAGTTGTGGTGAAATTCAAGAGAGAACTAAGAATCGCCCCATTATGCCAAATGTGGTGCAATGGCTCTTTTTGAGTATCTAAACATTTTGTTAAGGATATTGACAAGATAAAAAAACAGAAGCAGTGGTATTGCTCTGACTGTTCTCCAAAGGTCAAACAGCAAATAAACAATTCTTGGTTATCAGAAATAGCTTATGATGACGTAGAAAATCCATAGAAAAGACCATGAACGGAGAATACGTCTCGCATATCCGAAGTGGAGGAAACTGCTGCATCGAGTGTCACAGATATCACCGAATACGAAGCACCTACGCAAAAACTGAATTCTGAAAATAACGTTCTCATGAAACAAATATCGGCGCTGGACCGAAAATACAACTTAGAGAAAGTGGCGGTAAATTCCACTTTGGAATTACATGAACTCCCCTATGAACAGTCTGAAGGTCTGTATGCCACCTTCTGCAAGATCGTTGCTGTTCTTGGGATATTATGCACCAAAGATGACATTGTCTCTGTTCTTAGAATCCGTCTGACTGATCCTTTCCGTTAGCAGCTACCATCAATTATAGTGGCCAAGAGGGGCTTATCCACCGAAGATACAGCACATAAAATCTATATTCTCAAAAGGGCAAGAGTGGCGATGCGTGATCGCTGACCGCCGAGCTGGGCGGAAACTATTGGCCACTCGCATAAGTCATTTGTTAACCTCTCTTGCTTTTTCCGACATAGAAAGGTAATTGTAAGTTTTTACGTTATGAAACTGCTTATCTTTCCTTCATCTCACTAATAAATTATCTGTTATATTAATCCTCCTCTTCCACGGTGGTATCTGATCAAACATGATTTGGGTCACTTTCGATCGGACCGTAGGAGAAAAGGGTTAACTATATCTCGATTATTTCGAAAAATTGCATGAAGCAATCTCCATAGAATTGTTAGTGACTACGAACCCATAGTCAAATAATTGGTGAGGTCTTACCAAACTAACATAATCAGCAACACTCTCATTCTCAATTTTTCCAAACTAATCTCGCATTTGTTCGGAACGTGACGACTCTACTTCTTCGACTACTTTGCCAGTTAGCCTCAACTCTATTCTTCAGTACAAATGTTATAAAAATCCGAAAATTTAACCAAATTTAGTAGAGTTCTCATAAGGGAGAAAGATACAAAGTCGCGAAATAGTCAAAGTGCTACGACAGAAAGCAAGGATCAGTTTAAGATAGAAAATTAGAAGTTCTAAAGGAAACTTTTAAGCGCTTTTAAGTTTGTACCAAAGAAAAAGTTATGACGCAGGTTTAGAGGATGAATTCTCCAACCACACTCAGGTAATTCTCAAGAAATGCACGCAGTTCGCCAGCGAGTTTCTAACTCTCTCTTTTGGACTGCCCTGAAATACATCTGTCTGAAAGGTAACGGTGTTAAGCTTCCTAAGAAACTGATGATAAGTATATGGGAGTTAAAATCAAAAACCTTCCTGTAATCAATGCAGGCAATAAATAGTAAGCGCTGGTAGGATGTTGCGTCTTTGCAAATACATCTATCGAGATGCAGGTTCTCCTGACATCCTGTTACGCCTTTCTTTGAGCCTCGTTGTTCGTAAATTTCTTGTCACACAGGTCGAATTGTCAGAACAATCCTATAATTTAGGATAACTGTAAGTATCTTCAACTCTGTGATTAGACAAGTGATTGGCGTTTAACTCTTCCGTTCAGCTGAGTGGCCCTTCTTTGGCACGTGTACTGTGTGCCCTTCCAACAACCACTCCGGAATCGTCTCTTCCGACTTTAGATGTGAGGTGAAAATGCAGTCCAGATGATGCTGGATTGAAAAAAGCTTCTTTCTCCAGAAGTTCTTGATGTCATCTAGTTTCGGAGCGGAATAGTGCTTCATAACTCTTAATATTATTGTCACCTCCTCGGTAGTGACAGGTAGGCATTCTCCCTCAGATTTTATGAGGGCATTGTACTGCTCTTTAAAGTTATTAATTTTCTTTTATTCTTCTACAGTAACTGGAGAATCTTTTAAGAGTCGAGATGGGTCAAAGAAAAACTGTTGGTTTTCTTTGACCCACCTCTTCGCCTACTTCAGACTTCTCCTAGCATCAGATGGTACCCCTATTCTGCCAATAACATGCTGCCAAAGGTCAGCAGCTTTAACTTGTTAAGTGTGTGATAATGGATCTTTTGATTTTATGATCAGCTAGTAGCATGTCTTAAGGGATGATATTTTTAATAAATTTTTTTCTAACTTGCCTTCTTCACGAATTGCGGCGAATTCAAGCGCATTCAATTAGCGCTGGGTCAATTCGTATCAATGAATCGAAAAGCTAAATGCGGGTGAATTTGAAAATGTTGATTCACTCTAATCAGTTTTTCTTTACTAAGATAATTAAAAATTTTCTATCATATTTAATTCGATCTTTCTTACCTAGTTCATTAAGACCCATGCGACGGCGAGAAGCTTCTGCTACTTCGTCATGAGAGAAATGGAACTGCGAACTTAATCCTGTAATAAGGAATAGAAATGGCTGAATTTTAATAGGTGCTTTTAATAGTATTTACATTTAATTAATTATCCTGAATTAAATTAAACCTTATATCTATTTTTCTGAAATCGAGATGACTTAATATTCCCTTTCACAAACATCAATTTATTATATTTTATATTTATCCGTATAATCATCTAACATCATTTCAATGCTATGAAATTATATTTTAATTACTCAGAAACTTATTTCTTAAAATTCGCGAGATCGGTTAAGAGATATTTTTTATATTGAATTCGCTGAAAAATTAAAAAACTGGTTCGATTAGAAATAAATCTTTTAATTGTTTTTTGAAACATATGAGATTTATTAAGCTTTTTATAACCAAATATCTTATTTTAGAAAATTTTTCTCTTGATGCTACCATATTTCAACTATATTTAACATAAAAATATCCGTTAACCATATATCTTCTGCACAGTCTCACTCAATTTTGAAAAGAACAATTTAGAATATCAAAACTGTAGTTAATTTCGCATAACGGGGTTTCCATGAATTGCACATAATATACTTTTCAAATACTGCATACAATTTTAAATATGTTAGTATATTAAAAAAAAGGTTTTAAATACTTAATTTTTGAGAAATTTTTTTTCGAAGGGTTGAAAGCCCGTTTTAAACAAGTTGTGAATTTGAAATGTCACAACTTGCAAATTCTGATTTTAGTGACATTCTGGAATCTTAAGCGCATTCTTGGCCCTTCTTCATACTTTCAAACGCATTTAAAAAAACAAACATAAAAATAGGTTATAGTTACGGCAGTTAGTAGCGAATATAGCGGCTATTTTAATTCCCCCATAGATTGCACTACTATCTGATTTTTTCATGTAGTCCGGTCACTTTGGGAATCATTATCTCGGCTCAAAAAGATGGTACAAACTAACAGTGA
>JAAAKG020082974.1:0-16711 GCA_010014905.2 Druon quercuslanigerum | reverse complement strand
GGATCGGGTGCTAATCTGAAATTTGCACCCGATCCCAGCGAAATCGCGGTAAAATTTCAGCCATAACCACGTCTCACGATCGTGAGATAGGTGGTTACAGTCTTTCATGGAATCAATACGACGATCCGGCAAAAGTCTCGTACACCCTGAGGACACGGAGCGACCCAAAGACGACCGCCTTCTGCATTTTCGCCGCAAGTGTTTGAGCATATTTTTCACATGAAGGTATGCTTCTCAAGCTATTAAACCAGTGAAAGCTTAGCACCTTCAAGAGCGCCGATGATAAGGACGATTAATTAAACAGAATATTCCGGGTACAATCGTCGCAACTCTCTTATAAGTTCTCTATACCTTTCTTTCTTTTCATTCTCCTTGGCTATGATGTTTTTAACAGCTGGTGCCGAAAATTCAATAACGAACATAGTTCGCTTCTCGAAGTCAATGAGTACTATGTCAGGACTCGAAAATTCAATAGAAACAATTGTCGAGAATATAAAGTTCCAGTTCCCTATGAGCGTTTGGAGGAGCGATATTAAGGTTAATTCCGTAAGAGTGCAGAGATGGTAATAAAGCAATCTTAGTGCCACATTGTGCCTTTGGATGTAGATCGTTCCCGCTTGAGTTGGACAACTAGATACTATGTGTCCTAGGTGCTCGGGGTGTGCATGGCACGCCGTGCAGCTATCATCGGGAATGTCTTGGCTCAAAATGTGGTGACGGTATGATAAGGTGGAAATGACACCGTCTCGGCATGCCAAAAGGAGAACCTCTATGCCCGACTTCAATCCGGGTAATTTAAGGAAAGCAAAAGTTAGCTCACAAGACGTTGACTGATCCTCCGGAGCAGCCGTCATCTAAAATGACACGGGCACACAGAGTAGAACCGCTATAACATGAACATGAAATCGACTGTTTTCACGGAAAATGTGTAAGGGGAAAAGCAATTATTGTAAAACAATGGTTGGTAACAAATGAATATGATTCCAAAATTAACCGAGTTTGATTTTTTTCTTAAGAATAAATTTTAAAACGACATAGTTTTTTAAATTGTTACAACTTACTATTTTATTTTTAGGATAAATTACAGCTCGTCTCAGTCTTAGGTGCTGGACTTCTTGTTGGAACTGCTTTGGCTGTAATTATTCCAGAGGGGGTAAGAGTACTCTTGACGACTTCTGTTAATAGTGAATTGCAAGGTTCGCACGGTAAGATTTAATATGAACTGTACAATTTACATTCAAATCTAAGATGTGTAATGTCATCATTTTTTTAAATAGTCCAGTTGCTACGTAACTTTTTTTGTTGTTCATCGGAAACCAAAAATAGTTCTTTCCATAATTTTAGAAGACTAATTTCTCTACAAATTTCGCTATAAAACATTTTTTCGTGAAGTTAATATTTTCAGAGTTCTTTGTTTGGAAGTTGAACTACTTCGTTCATTCATGAAAAACAGTACGATTTTACCAAATCATCCCCTACCCCAAATCGTTTTACGCAATAATAATTACTGCTAAATTCACAAGAAAAATATATTCGGCAAAAATTATGTGAAATGCGGACTGTCAAAACTTTTAAATCCCAACAAAAGGGGATACGTGCTACAAAATTTCAGAATAAAAGTTTTTGTAATTTATGGACAGCTCGATGCTTGCTATGCATACAAGTATAAAACAACAAACATTTTTTACATAAAATTTACTTGAATTGAAAAAAATTTCATTTGCGCTCGTTTAAAAAAATTATAACTGAAACACAAGTTCTATTTTATTAGCATATTTGACTTAATTGCGGCATCGGCGGATGATTTTTTATTTAAAAAAATCAATAGATATTTAAATTTGCAATAAAGCGTAACAACTTTCCAGCAAAAACAGGTTTCCATTTTTTTAAATTTGTTATTTTTTCAAGGTGCCATCTTTTATATTAAAACAGGCAACATGGGTATTCTTGAATTGCAATTTAAAAAAATTAAAGTCGGCCCTCTGAATTTAAACACCTGTAAAAGAAGAAATATCATCTTAGTATCAAGAAAAATTATACAAATTTGATACGCGTTTGAGAAAAAAATGATATATTAAGAAACAAATGTTTCTAAAATCTGTATTTATATAGTTCAGAACCCGAAGAGAGCGACAGTGACCTAAAATTGGAATAAAAATTATTTATATAGTGTCAGTAAATACTAACAACCTGTAAAACATAAATATGTTGCAGAAAAAATATCGGCAAGTCGGGTAGAAAAAAAAATGTCAAAATTGCGTCAGCGGTTTTACTTCACTTTAACACCATTCGCGAAAGGTGTTGAAAGGTTTGATATTGGTACCCGAAATGGCCTGCAGAGTCGACTTGGGAAAACGTAGCTCTATCTCAGTGAAAAAAAATCACACCTAGTCCGCATTTAGCAAATGTGATTCGAAATCTTTCTTCCTATGAAATGACGTTTCTCGTATCTCGGTGAAATTTTTTTATATTTTATTGTAGGTATGTAGTTGCATTTTACAAAAAACTACAATTAAAAAAAATTACAATTTCAAGAAGAACTTTATTTATTATAGTACATGGCAGATCAAGCAGCAATTTCAGTTATGCAACAATTTTTTTACATTAAAATTTTATCTTCATATTCATATATATTACACATAAGTTCATATTCTACTCAAATATTCTTTAAATATAATCTATCCCATTTTCAAACCATTCGATTTGAAAAATTTTAAGTAAAAAAAAAGATATTGTCTTGAATATGTAGAAATACTTAACTTTTTATAAAAAATGAGCAATTACAAATGAAATGAATTACCATGTACAAAAACGTAATTCTAAGTTATTCATTACTGTGTACGTATAATAAAATTGTACTATGTACAACAGGGGTCTCCCAACGTAGATCCTGTATCTACAAGCGATCCCAGGTGAATAGGTTAGATCTAATCAGTTTTCTAATAATCTATTATTTCTATCCACTGCCCTATCTATTTAGTTTTTCTATTGTACTATTCGAAACTTTACACTAAAATGGAGACTTATGAAATAAAGTCGTATGTGTTTAGTTTTCGTTCTTTTAATATTTCTAGAAAAATATTTAATGCAATTTAAATTTTGTATACTGACAATTTAAATTCCCTAAAAATCGGTTTGTTTATGAATAATTTGAAATTTAATTTTCAAATTAAGACTTAACCTTATCTAACGTATATCTTAATTGTATAATTATTATAATTACGTAAAAAATTATATTCCCGCAATTTAATGTAAAATATTCAAAAGTAGCAAAAATTTACACGTACTTGGGTTTCTATTATCTAATATTAAAAACATAATCAATTTAAAAATCTATAATAACAAATTTGTAAGTAATAATAGTTAACAAATTGTTTTTAGTGGACGTAAATAATTTATTAAATTACTATATGCAATATTTCAATTTTTTTTAGCCACTTATTTTTATTATTATTAGTATCATATTAATTGTTTAGTATAATTAATTTTCAAACAATTTATTTGGGAACTACTATTGGCAATTATTTAGTTCAAATAATTTAAATAAAGTACTTTTTATTTCAAGTCCTGTAGTTATACCAGAAAAGAGGTTTCTCCGGGTTCAGCTTTAGGAACTGAGCCCTTCCAAATGGGATTTTTTTGAGGTGTCATAGACTTTTCTCTCAGTTTCCCGTCGAAAAAAATCGTAAATCTTGAAGAAGGCCTGGCGATCCTGGGTCGCGCTATACTTGTGGCTTCTGGAGACCACTTTTTTTAAGCCTTCGAGCGGGCAGGCAATAAACACCCTTCAACCTTTTTCCCTGTCTGTACACTATTCCCTCAAGAGACTTTGGCATAGCAATTAACAATTCTGGTGACGACACTTGAATTTTTCCATTTTTTCAGACAGTATTGCGACTTTAGGAACAGTTGAATTACAACAGTAATTTTTTCACATTTGTTGCTCTTACAGCAACAAACAAATTTTCACCGAGATACGAGAAAAGTCATTTAGTAGGTAGAAATATTTCGAATTAGATTCCCTAAATGAAAGCTAAGAAAAACTTTTTCTCAGTTATTAACTACTGACCCATAACTGTGATATCTTTGAGCCGCCATATTGGATTCGCCATATTGGCTTTCACAAAAGGCCACGTTTATATTGAAAGTATTTTCTTGAACGAATATTTTAAACCTAAAATTGCTTCTGTGAGTTGATTACAAATTTGTCAACAGCCATGATCCGTTTGACGTGAAACGGCGCATATATAAAATTATTTTTTATAAAGTAGCTCTTTAAAGCGCAATGAGGTCACTGTGTATAAAGCATTCACATTATGCACAGTGACGTCACAGGTGTGTTTAAAGTAAGTACATTAAGCACGGGTGAAAATTTTACACATTCTTTGCGAATTGCTGAGTTTAATCACCACCAGAGTTAAGTAAATAATTTACTGGAAGTAAATTACATGGCTTATTGCACTGATTCACTATATATTTAACTTAATTAGTTGATTTAGGTGATTTAAACTGAATACAACATAACCTATAACTTATTAATAGATTTCGGAGTAGGCGTTTAGTGGTTCCAACGAGCTCCGTTATTTATAGATAAGGTTCTACTCATCTTCCATCTGCTTTCATTATAAAAATTACCATGCACTTTTCTTGATTGGGTGTTGCAAAAAATAGTGTATGACCCACGTGCGTACAGAGGTAATTATTAGGAGTGTGATTGCAGTGTGAACATTTATTTCTAATTAAAAAGGCTTTAATAGAAAATGTTCAAAATTCTTACTAACTACCACTGAGCTGTCGAGCGTGATAAGTAAGTTGGCGAAACACAAAAAGTTAAAAGTACTAACTAATTATAGCAAATAATTAACTTGAAAAAATTTAATTGATTGATCTCAACTGTGAATTTTGTTCTTATTCTTCGCGGACAATCACTGAGAGAGAGAGAGAGAGAGAGAGAGAGAGAGAGAGAGAGATCAAGTGGAAAAGAGAACACACATTACTGAAAGACATACTTTTAATACCTGCGAACTTTTTTATCTGTTTAATGGGGACTCTCAGGGTAAAGCAACCCTTGAACTGGAATGCAGCACTGCGACACTTCCCCGTGCATTCTGTCGCTTCCGGCACAACGCGTCGCGATTGTCGCCCCGAAGTTATAACAAATACTCCTTTCTTCAGTTTAAATCCCCTACGCAGAAGAATTGCACACAGTTTCCGATACCGGCCTTCTATTGCAACGCGTTTCTCCACTTAACGTCCTAAACCCCTCCCTTGTCGAAGCTCCCTTTATCGAAACTAAGTCTTCAGGGCGGCAATACACGGCGCGATACGTGCGAGGAAAAGCGGACGGAGCGAGGAAACATCACAGGTTCCCTATAACAATCGGATTTCTTATCTAGCAAGGTAAGAGGTAAGGTCGATGAATGCTGGTGAGCCAGGGCGCGAAGCAACCTCGTCTCCTCGCAATGGCGATAGGGTGGTGGGGTTTTTTGCTGACGTCTATGGGAAAAAGTATGATCAACCGAAATCCAAGTTAACTCGAAATGTGTATGTTGATAAGATGCAGACTAAACAATATTTGATACCCGTGCCGTCATGCACTGTTCCTATGTCGTTAGATTCTATTGTGTTAATTCGAAATATTACTTTGGTTTCTTGGCCCTTACCATAAATTTCTTAAAATAAATCTGGAAACATTATTAATTATTACCGATTCAGTTATACATAACATTCTAGTTAGTTTTGTTTATTGATTTATTGTTTTGATGACAACTCAATTAGCCGGGCCAGAATTTTCAACTAATTATTAGTTTAAATATTTATTTAACAATAATTAAAGCCTCCATTATTGCAGTTGCAGTTTCTTATAACTTATTCCGATAATTATCATAATAGGGAGTAGAGGGATTTTGGTCAATTAATATATTAAGCTATGTTTGAATCATTTTCATGATTTTTAGTAGTCGAATCGATCGTCCCACGCTTTATCAATATTATCGATATTTCTGACTAGGGATAGTGTTATTGATTCATATTGGTTGCCGAGATGCCAATCAATAATGCATCTTTTCTAAATGTACCTAATAGATGGTTGAATTAACATTGAGGATTTTACCTAAATAAGATTTTCATGTTTCAAAATAATCTGCAGGGTGTTAAATTACTCTCTCTCTCTCTCTCTCTCTTTAGAATTTGCTTAAATTTAATTCTCGATTATGGCGATTTTCCCGTGGTTAACTTCGACACTGTCCTCAAGGAGAATGAAACCCATGAATGCTCTCCGTGTTGCATTCGTTTAAACAGTTTAGTCTTAGGATACCTTATTCCTAGTTAAGATTAAAACTCACTTTCCGTACAGGTATGCTAATCAGAACCCATATCACTGATACTACATTAAGACACACTTTATGGGACTTCGATCCCTTTTTATTTACCACCACACTACACTGCTGCAGCAGCAGGAAGAATTCGGTGTTGAGATCCACGTATTAATAGTACTGGCAATTACGATAAATCAGGGCTATGGGGGAATGAATCAGCGATCTATGCGGGTTTTAGTGTCTGTTTCGGCATCCTTATCCTTGATGAGGAAGACGGTGGATCGTCGAAAGAAGATTCGTTTATGTCCTTGGATGTGTGATACTTAGAATTTGTATCCTTTCTAACAGAAAGTTCATATTGAGCCTTGCCTGGAAAAATGTAAGGTGGTTCTAGGTTGGCATGAAGCGTGAGCTCTTCCAGAGAAGATAATTGAACAGGCTGCTTTTAGAGTCGAGGTTCGCTAGCTATTGTTTGTAATATTGCTTAATGTATTTTTCGTGCTAATCAATTTGATGATCGTGTAAAATATGCATAGAAATCCCAGCATTTTTCTAGTAAAATTTAGATCGTCCGCACTCATGAAGTAGTCGTTTTTTATGGGTTGAGAGGGGGGGGGGGGTGCATATCATAGCTTAGGTTAATAAGTGCATTAAAAATCAAAAGGACTTTGACCATTATAGAAATTTTTAGATTTTCCTAAGTATGTGACGTAAGAATACCTGAAAGCAATTTCACACTTATTTCTCCGCTGGGGTGGTTTCCTGAATATTTTCGAACATCATCTTTGAGGACAATAAGTTGCGAAAAACATTATCAGAATAAACTACTTTGAGAATTGCAAAGATTGTTTCATTTTCAAAGTTATACTTTTCTCACAATTGTGCACGTGTATATTTGATACTTAGAAATTGTATCCTTTCTAAAAGAAAGTTCATATTGAGCCTTGCTTGTAAAAATTTAATGTGGTTCTAGGTTGGCATGAAGCGTGAGCTCTTCCAGAGAAGATAATTGAACAGGCTGCTTTTAAAGTCGAGGTTCACTGGCTATTGTTTGTAAAAAAATTGTTTCCTTCTTGAGGTCGTTTGGACACGGAAAAATCGATAGGAAGATAACGCGTTGATAAGAGCAGCTCGACAGAGGTAGAGTACTGTCAGCATTAATTGTAGTACCAGACCGACATAGGTGCCATGTATTAACAAAATATGACTCGACTGTTCGTGCGTTTGCATACTGAAATCGTATAACTGTTGTTCCAGTTGTTCCAAGTTTTTGTCTGCTTCCTTGTATGTTGGCGGGCTTACATCTTCCTGGGAAGTTGTGGGGATTAAGCCTGTTATCTGGAGAGATTTGCGGAGTTGTTGTAGTTTTGGGGATATCTTGGCAAGGTCCAGGTGAATCTGTGGTTCATAAATAGTTATAAATTGTTCATGAATAGGTTCCAATCCTGGTGGGGTTACCATAGTTGTTTTTAGGTTACACCCTAGTGCAATTTGGATAAATCCCAAGCCTTGGAGGTGAATATGACGAGAGGGTTCCATATGACAATGGAGCTCTTCATACATTGCATTAGGTGTGGAAAATGTCCAACCACTTAAAGATGGTTTGACCTTCCAATAAGGTTGGTGTTTGAACGACACCTGTATATTGCACAATCGGAAAGTTTTCAGGGATGGATTTATCAAGAGTTGAGCCGCCCGGGTTTGATGAGTTGCTATTTCGTAAATGGGTAACAGACCTGGACATAAAAGTTATGCATTCATACTGCTTCATCGGGCATGCTCAACCTGGGTTATCTGCATGTAAGTGCACTGAGTGTCCTCCATGATAAGATATGTAAATTCTGATAGTGCGTATGCTCTTCCCGTTCTGTTTTATAAAATCGGCTGTTGTACCGCAAGTGGATGCATTTCATGAGTGTTGTATCCGACTTTATCAATTAGCGGTATGCCCAATATGTCGTAGAGTGTACCATTTTTTCAGTTAATTGTTACTACGGCGATTTTGGCTAACTCCTCAATGCTCACATGTGGCCCCGGAATTGGAAAGGCCACTTTGGGTATATTGTCTTGGATGTCGCGATATGCGGGTTCTAGTTCTTCGGATGTCAACAACGTTATAATAAAAACTGCAACATTAAAAGTTTAAATGTTGAACTCTGAAATTTTTACCATTCAAGGCTATCTATTTCAAACAAATCATTTTAAAAATGTTTAATTTTGAATATGTGATTCATATAGTTCCTCATTTTAAAATATTTTTAATTAATATATTTCAAACTGATTAGGTTAAAAATTGTTTATTTTAGACTGCAACAATGTTTGAATAGGATTTTAAATGGAATAAAAGCGTTTATAATTATGAATAGTTTGATTTTAAGTTATTCTCACATTGAAACTAGTTTATAAAGTTTCAGTCAGACATTTCAATTTGCCTAATTATTAAGGCTTTCGCATTGATATTTTTGAACTTTTAGCATCTAAATTTTTAAATTGTTTAACTTTGAACAGGTTTAGAATTTAATTGTAAAATAATTATTTTAAAATTTTAAACACTCGAACTGTGTGAATGGATTACTTGAATTTGTATCTAAACCAGACCCACATCTTTAGTTGATCTGAAGAAAAGAATTCTTTGTGTATATTGTTCGATTGTTTGAATTCATTCGGAGACATTTAAATAAATTAATTGGTCCATATATGTTTATTCGCAACAAATACACATTTATTTCAATTAGGTTCAATTGAATACTTTTTGAGATTAAAGTGATATGTTGCTAGATTCAGTATCCTTTGTTTTTGATTAGAAGAAATGTTTCTTTGACATTTGTGGAGAGGGAAATACGGCTTTCCGCCTTTAGGTTTTCGTGCGACGGTAGCCTAATGGTCATGGCTGAGGACTTCCCACTCGACGGACCTGAGTTCGCTTCCTGATATAAGTGGATTTTTCATCGAATTTTTCTGTTTCATATTTATCAAGACCTTAACTTACTTGATTTGTTTAAATCAGAAATAGGTATAATAACAATATGTATAATGCAAGCTGAAAGAATCTATTTGTTCATGGGGAGAATATGTACTACAATTGAAGTACGAACCACTTTATTACACTCGCGCATGGTTTAGGTCAAAGAAATACGGGGAAATAGTTTTTTGAGCCTATAAAATATTCTCTTGTCTTTAAAATATATTTCTTTCAATGAATTCACATTTCCGCATTCTAAAGAAGTATTGATTCTCACTCATGGCACATTGATTTGGAACAAGGCGTCATTCTCTTGGATTAAAATGTGTATTTTTCTCTTCAATTATTATTTCTTTAATTCTAAAAAACATTTTCCGCTCTCAGGAAATAACTATTAAAGTTTAAGGTGCATTTCTTTCAAAGAAGCAATCAAATTCTTTAAATTTGGATAATTTTCTTTAAAACTGTTATTTTATCCGATCGACAATAATTTTAATTAAGAAAATATTTCTTACAATTGAAGTTATATTCAATCAGCTCAACTGATTGATTTTTAAATCTAAATATCTCTCTAAGCTCAAATGATATATCACAGTTTAAAGTAACTATTTATTTGTTTCAATAGCCTATTATTTTTCATACAATCAAATGACTTCTTTGGATTGAAGAAATACATGATTGGACAACTTAACAACATAACAACTTTTTAAATTTTTCGAAAAGTCGAAATTTCAAATTTGGATAGCCCAAAAGTAATGAAAAATCAAAATATCCATTTTGCTGTCGAATTAGGCAAGAGACAAAAAAATGAGCCGTCTCAGATTGGGCACCTCAAAAAAATCTACAAGTTTTGTATTGATCACTTTTGTATAGGACATGCAGTTTTTGTTTTATTCGAAGAAAGAATTGAAAACAAAAAAAAATCATTTTTAGAAAAATCTCCAGTAGAGGGAAAATATCATGCAAATTTGTTATAAATAATTTTTCCATAGGACGCGTAGTTTATGATTTAATCGTAAAAAATAACATTAAAAATAAGAGTTTGATTGTTTGAAATACGAAATACGATACGAAAAAAAATCAGTAGACAAAAATTGTTCTACCAAAAAGGATCTACAAATTTACTATGAATAATTTTTATACAGGGCGGGCAGTTTTTTTATTTGTAAAAATAAGATCAAAAACAAGAAAGTTAAATTTTTGCAAAAAACACAAAGGACGAAAAAGACGATGTAAAAAAAGTTGTTTACCAAAAAAATATCTACAATTTCTTCATAAATTCTTGTTATGGAAATATATCAAAAATAAAGAAATTCACTTTTCATAAAAGGAACATAAGCTACAATAACATTCTATTCAACATTTTTCGCCTGCATTATATCTACAAATTTGTGTCAAACTACCTCACGCTAGGACGGGTATTTTTCATTTTACTCGTAAAAAATATTATAAAAAAAATTGTATTTATGGAAAATTGACATAAGTTGCAATAAAATGGCTTATAACAATTTTTGTTTAATAAGATGCGCACTTTTTTACACTATAAAAATACGTCAATGAAGATACTTCTGTTTGAATACTAATGGATATTATGAATTGTAATTATAAAAATTTTATTGAAATGATATAACTTTTTCAAGGTAGCTGAAAATAAAATTTCATGTAAAATAAGGTACAAGTATTAAAGTATTTAGCAAAAACAAAATTTGTACTTTATTTTGCAATATTTGAATAAGCCGCCCTAGACCAAGGTACAGAAATAAATATAATATACATTTGATTAAATAGACTTCAAGGTAACGTAGAAAAGTTTACGTTTAGGTCAAAATCGAGTGCGAAGCACGAGATACGTGATGAGAATGTGTTTTCTAAAACCGAAGGAGTTTTAACCAAAAAAAAAGACGCAATCACCAAATTAAAGGCTCACAGATCTTAAAAAAATGCAACGGCCGAGCGTGTTGGGCGCGGTAAATATATTATCGAGCGCGAGGCAAATTTACTATCATACGCGAACCGTGAGACACATATATTATCGAGCGCGAAGCGCGCGAATCGACAGTCCGCGCACCTTAGGCGCGCTCAAATTTGCGAGTGGAGCGAACCGTGCGAGAAGCGCGTGAAGGGAACGTGCGCGCCAAGCTGCCAAAATTTTTAAATCTGTTATTTGATGAAAAAAAATTAAAATGAAGCTAGGGTAATCAGTAATAACAGAATATTGGGCCTCTCTCATTAGTGATCCTCCCCCTTTATTAGTTACTATGTAATCGTATAGCAAGTTTTAATTACTAAAACAAAAATTACCAGCACGTTCTTTTTGATTGTTGAACTATATATAGGATGCGTAACACTAACCAGCAGATTGACGCAGTGTTGTCTTCATGTCTCTCTGGATCTGCAATCTGCATTCTATATGTTTCGGATTAGATTTTTAGAATTAAAAGTATACATTAAAAACTTAAAATGCCTTTCGTTAGTCGCATATTGGATTTTCGATATTTTCAATTTTCAGCAATATAAGGCCGACCGATCAAATCGAAAATCCGTCGGCTGTTTGAAAAAATGTCGATTTTTCGACTCACCGACCGAATCGAAAAATTCGATCCGATCGTCACGCGGATCGAATGTCGGTTTTGTCGACATTCGATCGACGGGCCGATCGAATCAAAATATTCGATCCGATTGTGGCACGGATCGAATGTCGGATTTTCGACAGCTTTTCCAATTAAAATATAATTTTATTTAAAAAATTTTTAAATTATATTTTTTCTAAAAAATATCTTTTAACAATCGCTCCACTGGGAATCAAACTACAGAACTTTCGATTGCTCGTCGGGTGCTTTCTCAATTAATCTATTGTAGAGGTCGAAAGAAAAATCCCTTTTCTGTAATATGCGCTATCTCAAGCTACATGTTGTATTTATTAAACGAGTAATTTACAGGATATCTGTAGTAACAAAAAAAAATAACCGTCTTTTTATGGCACGTTAGAAACTAATTTTATTTACAAATTTTTTAAATTATATTTTTCTCAAAAAAATCTTATAACGATCGCTTTACTGGGAATAAAACCACAGAACTTTCGATTGCTCGTCGCGTGCTTTCTCTATTAGGCTATTAGAGATATCGTAAGAAAAATTCCTTTTTAGAAATATACGCCATCTCACGCAAGATGTTGCATTTATTAAACGATTAATTTACAGGATATCTGTAATAACAGAAAATAATTAACGTCTTTTTATGACACGGGGCAAAATAATTTCATTAAAAAAAATTAAAAAATTATATTTTTCTGAAGAAAGATCTTCTAAAAATCGCTGCACTGGGAATCGAACCACAAAACCTGCGATTGCCTGTCGGGTGCTTTCTCAATTAAGCTATTGAAGAGATCGAAAGAAAAATCTTTTTCAGAAATATACGCCATCTCGAGCTAGACGTTGTTTTTCTTATGCGAGTAGTTTTCAGGATATCTGTAATAACAGAAAATAATTAACGTGGTTTTATGACAATATGGAAAATAATTTTATTTACAAATTTTTCTAATTATATTTTTCGAGAAAAAAATCTTCTAACAATCGTTTTGCTGGGAATTGAACCACAGACATTCCGAGTGCCGGTCGGGAGCTTTTGCAATTATTAAGATATTATAGAGACCGAAAGAGAATGTTTGACAAAATTTTTGTAACCATTTTTTAAAAAAAATGAACATTCAATCCCCTTTATCTCAAAATCAAAAATTAAAATTTTTTTTTTCAAATTTCGAGCAATTTTTTTTTGTCTCAAAAGAAAGATCAAGATTTTCTCTTTTTAAACCTTAAAGCATAAATTGTCGTTTTTTTTTTGTTTTCGAGAAATTAAACCGCTGGGACGCTGGCTCAGCAGAACTTCTTCAGAGTAATCTATCGTGTGAATTATGAATATTTGTTATTATAGAACTTCTCTCTGCATTTTACAGGGTTGATACTGTCATTATAGTATTTCAATGCCTGCATGACAGTCACTGCAGGGATACAGTATGAAGGAATTAGATGTAAGTGCACTTTTCAAACATAATTTATTGTAAATTTAAGGGTCTTAAGTGGCCTTAAGTGTATTTAAAAGCTGTTTTTGATTTTATTTATTTGCTCCTTTCTTTTTTCTAATTCCGAACTTCTTACTTTTTCTATTTTTGACAGATAGATTTTTTTTGTATTTTTGTTGTCTTTTATTTTGTTTCTTTGAACGATGGCTTTTTTACTTTTTCGTTGCCTATGATTCTTTCGAAGATTCCTTCTCTTTTTATTTTTGAAGAAAAGTCATAAATAAAGGCATTGATAGAAACTAACACTGTATAAACTTCTCGCGCCCATGAAATTATCAAAGTTTAGATACAGCGGCGTACATTGTAAGGAGAAACGTATCTCAACTCTTTCTACTTGTGGCTGTGAAACTGGAAGGCTGGGAAATTAAAATAGGTGTAATGCGAAATAAAAATTGGATAATGAATATGGGGGTGAAAGAGTAGTGTAGATGCTGTAATGGAACGTAGTAAAAATAAAGAAGAAGGATTATGATTTCTGGAGCTATATCCGGGAGAGGGAGAGGGCATGTAAATGAGGGCAGTAATGATAGGAGGGGTAACTTGGCAGGGAAGGGGGACTTTAATGCCAGGATGGGGACGGAAGGGTGGCCCTTCGAAAGAAAATTGAAGGATAACATAATGAATAAGAGGGTGGAGATTGTAAGTGACTGGATGAAGGATAGAGGCTGGGCGGTGGCGAATGGTATGGTAACAGGGGACGATGAGGGAGAATGCACATATATAAGCAAGGTGGGGGTATCGGTGAAAGACTATGTAGCCATGAATATGCAAGGGTAGGAGAAGACGGAGTGATTCTCAGTGGAATAGAGGGTAGAATTAGACGGTCAGCCATTAGGGTTGTGGATAAGGGGGGAGAGAGGTGGAAGGCAAGGAGGGGAAGAAATGTTGAAGGAGCAGAGGGTGATCTGGACGAGTGAGTGTAAAAAAATGGTAGTGTAAACACGTCAATTTTCTGAGGTTAGAACGCTGAAAAATAAGCGACTATCTATATATACATATACTATGTCTTTGGAGTAAATGTTATTATAAGTACATATATCAATATTATACACTGCATTGGATAAGAAGGATCGGACAAACATAACTGCAAAAATGTAAGCAAAGACGAAGCGCATCGCATTATCATGATTTCTTTTACCTACACCGCAGACCGATTGTTAGTTGCCAGAATGCTTGGTTAGTTCTTATACACAGGTATCCGACGAGTTCGCACAATGTACTTGATTGTATTAACGTGAAGACTCAACTCAAAGAAGTCCACATACGATTTAAACAGTGAAATCAATTTTGATCGTTAATTACAAATAGTGTTTAAATGAAAATAAAAAGCCTTTTACTTCACCAACACTATTGAGGTATCAAGGAACGATCGCGTGAACTGGAAATCAGATGGGTACCAGTTTTCCTTTCATGTCGGCATTTCGAGCGTTCATGTATAAAGGCAGCCATCTTCTAAAACTTTCTTTTATTGAGTTAATTTCAGAATGATTTTAAAGTTACCCTCCTTTAACTTTGTTTCAAATTGTATGATGTAAAATATCTGCCACTTGGCAAATAAGCATAATTAACTCGCGACTTGAGACCAGGCGGCTCCAAAAGTTACTGGGGATTGTGTGTCACTGGGGATGTAAAACAGGAATTAAAATTTTGCAAAAAAAATTTTTTTTAAAATAAATTTCATACTAGTTAAAGCATAAGTAGGAAAATGAATTCCACCAAACTTCTTTAAGGAAAGAAAACAGTAGACATATTTGTTCTTGATCAATTAAAACTTTAACATAACCGACATTTTCAAGTGAAAATATACTAGACTTGTGCATTATGAAAATTTTAATAAAAGGATATTTTTTAACTGTACGATTAAAAATGATAGCAATAGCTTACTTAATTTTTCATTATAAAATTTCAAAAACAGTTATACGAGATTAATTTAAAAATGATTCTGAAATGGATTCAAGAAAGTTAAGTTTTGAAAGATGGTCGACTTTATATACCAAAGTTCGAAATGCCGAGTCGAAAGAAAAACTGGCACTGACTTGATTACCAGTTCGCGCGGTCCATGCTTCATGCCTTAGTACCATTGATGGAGTAAAAGTCTTTTTATTTCTCACCCAACTCTGTTTGTAGTAAACAATGCAATATTCACTTAATTTTTGCAATCGTAGTGCTCGACTCTGTGCTTTCACAAGAACTGACGTAACGAGCATCGAGTAGATCAGAACTAACGTTTTTCTTTATAAAAAAAAATTATCACTTAGTCTGGCCCTTTTAGTCAGGCCACACGGTGAGTGAGGTGTGGATCGGTTCACTGGTTTTCTAAGAATCATAACAAACATACGAAAAAAAATTATCACGAGTTAATCATCGATACCTGCACCAAGCAAAAAGCCTTATACTTGTTCAAGATTTTCAATTTCTAAAGCTGTGGTGGTTTAAGGATTGGCCACGCGTATCATCGGGCCTTTTTTCGAATGCGATGGCGATCAGGCCGAGTTTGACAACCATCAACATTAAAATGGGTTAAGGTGCCATATTCCAAATGAATTTATTGAAACTTTCGTTGTTATTTTTGTGTTTATCTCTTTTTTTGTTAAATCCTCGACGGTATATATAAAGCAGGTAAGTATCAGGGTGGTCAAAAAATCACCAATCAGATGATGTCCTGCACTCCCTCACCGAGGTGAAGAAATCTTCACCGTATGGAGAAATATTGAGCAACATTTTAAACGCCTTAGTGTCTCTATCGCCAATATAAAAGCCATACCGTACTGCAAATTTCGCTAATGGTTGCAATAATTAGTAATTTTTTACTTCAGTTTTAAAATATACAAAAAAAAGAAACCTTTATTTATACAAATTACAAGTTACGATAGAGAAGTAGGGTCTTAGAACAGAAGGAGTAAACGATAATGTCGGTCAATGTTGGAAATGATTTCTACACACGTTTGCCTGCTGGGGACGGATGTGTGTATTTTATTTCAGTTTGTGGTATTGCTTGTGTAGTTCTGCATATTTTAGGATGTTTTTTATAGCTTCCTTTCAAAATGGGAAATTCAAATTCATTGTAATAACGGTGGCTATGACAACACGAGTGTTGTCCAAATTGCTGCATGTTCTACGGTGAATGTTTATGTTCATCTTCAATACTACACTTCGTATGAAATCAAGAAAAATTGTTTTTCAAACATTTATATAACACAGCAAAAAATATGAGACTGCCTCTTTATTTTTCAAAAGCTATCTAATTTTATAGAGTTCCTTTAATACACACATCTGCATATACTACTGTAAGTAAAAATCAATCTAAAAAGTATATACTATCACTTTCACAACATAAAAAAAACATATAATACT
>JAAAKG020082963.1:0-16711 GCA_010014905.2 Druon quercuslanigerum | reverse complement strand
TATATAAATTTGTGTTATGATCTGCCGTTTTTGAGAAAAATTAATTTTTCTGTAAAAACAGGTCAGTTTATTTTTCCTTCCACAAGGTTCATTTACAATCCACAAGGAACAAAAGATGAAAACGCACGTTAAGATTCCCACTTTCTATTGTTTACGCCCCGCTAATATTCATATACTGTTAAACTATAAATAAACATTTTTTTCTCCGTAATTTTTTTTCGAGCCCATTTTTGAAATATGATAAGTTTATTCTGTTATTTTCAATGCGGAAAAACCCATTAAAATAATACTTTTTTTCAAGTGTTAACAAGAATGTTCGTTTCTAGTGAATTTCAAACCTACTGAAAAATCTTGTAACTGACTAAATTTTCAAGTGATCAATTTCAAGACTTAGCCGAGTACAACTTCCTTTCCACAATTCATTGAATGTGCGAACTCGAAGAAGGTGAAGTAATTATAAAGTAGAATTGTATTAAAAAATAGCACTGTAAAAGTATTAAGAATTTGTTTTTGTAAAAGTATATCAAACAAATTTTTCAATTTGAAAACTTGACTCCATGAAAATTAATCTACGCTGTTGTAGTGAAGAAAGACTTTTAATTCAAATAAGCTTTTAGAGCCAAAAAGTTTTAATTTGCATACTTTTAATTAATATATGTCCTGCTTTCAAAATTATATATGTATATTTTTCATTGTTTTATTCTTCCCATTTAAAAAGTTCAATGATCTAGAAAAGAGACAAATTGCTGACTCAGAATTAAGTAAGTAAAAAATGTTACCGCAGCGAAATTTTAATTGATTCATTTCATTTATTTCTTCTACCTGAAATAATTAATATATTATTATTTACATTTGAAAATTTATTTGTTATGAAATGCAGATTTGTCAAATATTCAATATTGACGAGATTTAGGAGCAGCTCTCGGCGACGGTAAAAAAAACCGACATATAACAGTTTTTTTTTACTTTTCAGGTATACCCTCCCCTATCTTCAATTTATACCCTATCTTCTGAATCACATACACCATACGAATTCTTGGCCCATGCAACTCACGCACATTAATCAATTTTGTATCAGTGAGACACTGGTTCCGTCGTAGAGGGAATCTTCCCTCTTCGGTTCCGGGACTGGTTCACGACACTACTAGCGCCTCGCATCACTAGTTCTCAAATTAAACCTACTCTCGACGACTCATTTCATGCGCCCATCTTTTAAGCTTCGTGGACATTGTCGCCTCTATACCTACCTGCCCTATACGGTAATATCATTACAACAAGACTAGAAAAAGAATGATTTGTTTCTGCTTATTAATGTCTGTGATGTACTTTTGTTTATAGAATTCCTTAATGTCGATTATTATTTGTTAATACAATCTGCTTATAATAATTAGCTTCACAATCTAAAAATATATATGCTTATATTTTTTTTGACGGGGTATCTTAGACCCCGCAAAAAACATTAACAACAATAATACTCAGATTCCAAAACTTCATTGGGGTAATGAGTTCATAGTAACGAATCGAACTTTTACTTTTCTAAATATGCCAACCTCAGGAATTCCGAACCAGATAGTTAATATTATTGGTTTCATTTTACTATAATGCGTTGTTTCATGCTTTGCTGAGTTCAATTTAAACGGGACGGACCACCACCCACAACAATAGAGCTGTCAGATTGTACATCATACGGGAGACTAAGCCATGGATCAAAAAGTGGAGGTTTCCCAGCACATGCGCGGAGAATCTGCGTGTTGAATGGAGTCAGCGCACCCCTATGATCATCAGCAAATAGCGCACGACCAGTGCGAAGTCGCAAAACTTGGATATAGACGGAGCGCCATCACGCTGCAAGGAAACCGAACTGAAAACTGCCTTACTTCCTTGCGGCTCCTCTCATTATACCAATCTTTACTTTTAGTCTACTGACGCTACTCTGAATCGCATGCGTTACTCTGACCTTACGTAGAGAGAATTGGCTAAAAGGCATCAAAAAGGATTATAAAACGTCTAAGAGGAGGGAAAGGCTTACAAAAACCAAAAATTTTTAATGAGAAGAAGCATGCGAGGACGCAGAACGTTACCAAGTAGATCCCATTTATTATCTCTAGTCTGAGGAGCATAAATTATCGTGCTTCAACGTCATGTGTCGATGTGGTAGGCACATGTTGAAATTCGTTAGTTGCTGACCTCGGACAAGGTCATGGTCATCGTTAAACATTTTTAATAGTCGAATCAGTGTTCTTTTCTCTTACCTAGAATTTTAAGTTTTGACCAAATTGTTGGGGTCTTCCACCTATTAATTTGCCATTCGAGCCTGTAAAAGGTATTACTCAATATAGTGGTCACTCGGACCACATCAAATTAAAAGAAATTGAAAATGGTGTCGGTGAGTCCATATCCGTCAGCTTCGGTTTGAGACAAGATTCCACATTGCACCAATTACAGCACCATGACTAACTAACTATATTCCTTAATTCAAATTCACAATCTAATGTCTGAGTTTATACGTAGTTTTGGGTGAAAACTACATGGCGCCCTTGAGGCACGTTTTTTTTCTCGAGAAAAATGCTTTTTAAAAATTGCAAACCGATGGTCATCGAGCCGATGAAAAATCTTTTCGAAGCGTTGGTAGCTCTCTGACATAGCGTTTGGCTGATAGCCGGAAAGCCGCGCATTCGATTCCCGCTATCCGTACTATTTTATCAAAGTGTTGTTTATTCCATTTTTTAAGAAGATTCCATGTAATTATCTAATTTTATGATGACTTATTCCTAATTTTAACTAAACACTCTGTTTAGCGTATTTTTATGATCACTCGTTTGGACTAAGGACCCTCTAGAGAAGGACGCGACAATGTTCCCCATCACTAGCCCTCAGACAGGTTCCGGGATAGGAAGTGGTCATACTACTTGCGCTATCGCTTCGTTTGAACACTACTACGACAAATTAACAATAGCTTCAATCCGTACCTACATAGCCATTACCAGTGCCCGAGCGGATTTTATCCCGGATCGCGCCTAGATCAATCCCTGTTCACTTAAAGATAGTATCGTTCTTCTCTAGAAGATTCTTAGTTTGGACAATCATGCATTTGGTTTATCGTCCACATTCTTCAATCGTTTCTATTATTTATGTTTTTATATTAAAGTAGGAACAAATTATTTCAAACGAAAATTTAAACAATAAATACAAAATTAAGTGTTTTCTGCGAACTACAAAAAAACATATATGAAATAAGTCACTGCATGCACTAAAATTTAGTATTTAACATAAATACTAGAAACAACTGATGAATAAATAATATTAATCAAATGCACAATCGTCCAAATGAGTGATCATAAAAATACAATAAGAAAAGTTTTTATTGAAAATAAGGAATAAATAACCATAAAATGGCATAATTATATTAAATGTTTTTGAAAATTGGAATAAACAAGAATTTTGACAATTAATTTTTTTTTGCAAATACAAATAGGGGAATCGAACGTGCAACCATGCGGCTTATCAGCCAAGCTCTCCATCGGGGAGCTACCGACGCTTCGAAATAATTTTGCAACGGCTGGATGACCATCCTTTCGCAGTTTTTAAAATGCATTTTTCTCGAAAATGAGTCAAAATTGCGTTTTCTTGATTTTTCTCAGAAAACCTTTTGTATGTATCTTTCATTGAAAAGAGTCAGTGTAGACAAAGAAAAAGGAGACCTAAAGGTCCCTTTGTCAGTGAAGAGTACAAATAAATGTATAACTAACATTCAATTAAAAATAACGGTTAAAATAAAGCAATAAGCAAAAATAGGCATATATATATATGCCCATTTTTGATTCCATTTTGATTCCAATCAGAAACGTTCTAAAAACGTCAGCAGACGTGTATTAAAATTCATAACATTTTTAACAGTGTACATCTCTCTCTATATACAGGTTCAATTCTTTGAACAGTCCTGTTGCTTAGGACAGCTGGAAAAATCTTATATAGTGTGTTCAAACAAGTTATTGGCCTGTGATTCACTGATAAAAATGTTATGAATTTTAATACACGTCTGGTGACGTTTTTAGAACGTTTGTGATTGGAATCAATCAATATTTTCACGGAAAATTAGTGAATTCTCACTGATTCATAAACTTGAACTTTTTTATACTTCCGATTGAAAATTGCAATGAAAAGTTGCAAATCAGGATTCATAATAATTCAATTGAAAGCCGTTTTTACACATTTTCTATAAAAACTAGATTTATTATTTTAATAAACTTTTTAAAAATAGTAGAATTTATTTTTTTAGACGACTTTTCAATAATAGAGTTTATTTTTCAACCAAGTTGATAAGCCAAAAAGACAAGTCTAACAAGTTTCCTCCAGAAAAGATGAAATTTATACCAAAATCATGAATATTCAACCAAAAAAATGATTGTTTAACCAAATATTTCAATTTTTAAATAAATAATTAAATTGTTTTAACCGAAGAACGTGAATTTTCGACAAAAAACGTATTAGTTGATATTTTAACAACACTAAAATTTAATTTGAAATTCATATCTGTCAAATCTATTCAAAAACGGTGACTTTTAAACCAAATGATTTATTTTCAACCAAATTGTGGAACTTTCAAGCCAAAAAGACGAATTTTCTACAAAACATTTGAACTTTCCACCAGTTCATTTTCAATAAAACAATTGAATTTTGTACCAAAATAGTTAAACTTACCATCCACAAAGTCGCAGTTTTAATAAAATAAGCATATTTCCAACCAAAGAGTCGAACTTTCAACTGAAACGATGATGTTTTAATCAAAAGGTTTAATTTTCCAGTAATGAGACTCATTTTCTACCACAAAAGACTAATTTTCAACTAAAGTGATGAATCTTCAACCAAACAATAATAATAATAATAATTTCATGAAAAATAGCAATATGTTTCCGAAATTTATACCTTTTGAAATGTATGGAATTTTATAATTTTAGCTTAATTAAAATTTTTGTAAGGACTAATTATCTTCTTGTTACTCTCTAATTTGAGTTACTTTTTTATTTTAACCGCTGATTTATTTCCGATGTTTATAATTCACCACACGGTCACTTACACAATATAGACATGTTGGCAATTTAACTCGCTATAAACACACAAAAAGTCATTATAAATGTAAAATCGGGTCTTAAATAAAGGCTACGTTACTTTCGGAGTAGAGGGAGAAGTGAGAGAAAAAATGTGTTTCTTGTTAAGTAATTCGTTAATAAATATTATAGTATTTTGTTATTGTTATATTTTTCATATTGTTAAATATTGTATTAGAATCGCAATTTTGATTTTTTAAGCCTTTGAATGAACAATTTTCTGCACTTAACCTCTTAAATTCAATAACTCGCTCTGGAAAACGCTAAAATCGGTTTATGATCCGAGAGTTGAACTTTGAATAAAAAATCATTAATATTTAACGAAAAAAATAACGAATCTTTCACGAAAAAAATTATTTTTAACCCAAAAGATGAATTTTCTGACAAAAAAAAGACAATTCTTCATTAAAATAGATAAATTTTCAACGAAGCGGATAAATGCTCAAAAAAGAACATTAAATGTCTGTTAAAGAAGTTAAACTTTTTACAAAAAAAAAGAAAAGTTAAATTTTCAGTCCAAAATTTTTGTTTTCAATATCAAAAAAACTAATTTTTATTTAAAGAAAATTTGTTATTTGCAGAAATTAATTATATACCATAAAGATAAATTAGTTATCCAGTAGATTAATAAGCAACCAAAAAAGGCAAAGTTTAAATAACATACAGCTCGTTTTTTTTGGTAGAAATTAATTTTAATGTAAGAAAATTATTTTTTAACCAAGATTATTTTTCTAACAAAAAATACAAATTTTTATTAAAAATATATATAATTTTAAAATAAATAAAAAACGAATTTTCAACAAAATAGTAAAATTTTCACCAATGCAAATCAATTGCAATCAAACAGATGCCTTCCTAACCAAAAAAATATTTACTTTGTAACAAAAGAAATTAATTTTTAAATCAAAAAGACGAATATTAAACAAGTAAAGTTAAATTTTTAACCAAGAAAGATGTAAAGGGACAACAGCTTAATTTTACTGTCTGGAATGCCCAAAATGAAATTCATTATTTCTGTTTACAATGTCTAGTTTGAATATCTCCGGTACGCCAGCCTATAATCTCCGAGTTAAGCTCAGGCGAGAACAATCACGCGAGGGCTGAAGCCGTGTATGCAAGTGGTTGGGTAAACTTAGCAGGTTAAGGATGCGAGTCGGGCATTGCCGAAAAAAATTCTGGATCCGCCCTTGCATACATTTTTAATAAGTACCAGCGTTCCTAAGTAGGAAATCACCTAAAGTTTAAGGGCTCATAATATGGTCTAATTCTAAGGGTTTTATGACACAGTTTTGTGGCCTAGATCCCTCAGTTCGACAGTTTATTTATTACTCCATTCTTCTAAATTGAGGTAATCTTTTGTACTGAGCGAGGGACATAATCACCCGTCTTCTTTATTTTTAAAGACCTTAGCAATTTTATATTACTTTTATTTCAAAATTTTAATTCGAAAAACTTCTGTGAAACAAAAAAAAAACATTTACCGTATGATAAACCTTGTTATATTATTTTTAAGGATATATCTTATTTAAAAAATGGTTGAAACAATAAGCAATAACTTAAATAAAATACAATTGGTACATAATAAAGTAATAAAATTTGTTAAAAAATTGGGCATTTAATAAATAAATACAAACAGTATTCACATAAACAAAACTTTCAGAAGGTGTTCAAATTTAATATTTCTGCAAGTAAGTTCCCTTTTTCGAAGCATTATTTTGCCGGTTTGTTCGAATTTGAATTATTTATATTAGCTTAGCATAAAATTAGCACTAAATTATGTAATGTTAAAAAATATGAATTTTTCATTATTTCATGTGTAGTCGTGCGAGCTTAAGGGGTTATATACAGTTAGAAGGCCGAAAAAAAGCGAATTTTCCAGAACTTTTTCTGAGAAAACTTTTAAATGAATTGATCTAAAAATTTGTACACATATTATGGTATCTTTTATCTGTATTTTAAGACTTAGTATTAGTAAAAATATTTATTTGGAAAGGAGCTACAGCTGATCTCCGGGAGCTCCTCTCAAAAAAGACGTTTTGCGGTGATCACTATATCTCTGAACTGGATCATCTGAAAGTAAAAAACCAAACAGAATTCGTGAAAGTAATGTTAAATCTAGTAATTAATCAAAGGAATAAGCAAAATAAATTCTTTTGTCAAAATCGCGGTTTCTCAAAAAAAGAAATCGATTTTTGACCAAAATTTTGGCCTTAAATTGTTTATAAAAAAAAATATATTTATCGTGTTAAAATTTGAGACTAATCGGTTCAGCCGTTTTCGAGTAATGTTGGTCACCGACTTTGAAAACACCATTTTGAGAAAAACGCGTTTAAAGTTTGAAAAGCACTTTACATACGATAAATTTTTTTTTTAACTTACATGGAGTCGCCAATTCCAGGACCATATTATACACCCTCCGCCGCTTCAGCAGCTTTTAATAACTCAAGCGGATGTTGTCTGCGGGCCATTCTTGCATCTCGGGTGCTCTGACGCGCTCTGAGATCTGAAATATTCACGCGCTGCTCATCTTTTTTGGCATATGAATGCGCATTGGGTCTTTTCAAATTTGCATGTAACTTCGAAAATATTCACCGGAACAACTTAAAATTTTCTGTGTGTATTCGTAAATATATGTACATTAAGAAAATAAAATTTAAAAAAAATCGATTTTTTGAAAATTCTAACTGTATATAACCCCTTAAGATTCGGCAAAAGGAAACCAGTAATTTTTCCAACAAATTAAAATGCACACGATTTTTAAATGTGGTACAAAATTAGCATAAAATTAGCACTTAATTATGCAATATTAAAAAATAATAATTTTGAATTATTTCATGTATGGTCGTGCCAGATTAACGTTAAGCTAGCACGACCACAGATTTTTTCACAAAATAAAAAAGGACAACATTTTTTAAAGCACTACAAAATTAGCACAAAATTAGCAATTATGTGTCTAATGATATTCCAGAACAAAATGTTGCCAGGTATTACTAATTATTTATTTTATGAACAAATTGTGTAAACAAATTGTATGTACAAATGTACATTTCAGATATTTATAGGCGAAAACTTCCTCACTATTTGTTTACTTTATAAACAAATGAACATTCTAGGCATTTATAGGTACAAATAATCTTTCTTTCGTCTACTCTTGTTACAATTATATTGCTAATGATATTCTTAGACCAAAATTTGTGATAAAACGGAACTCGTGTAATGTATAAACGAATTAGGAAATAATACATATTGTACGCGTTTATAGACAAAAAAAAAGGTTTCTCTTTCTTGTGGTATTGTCAAAATCATATTGGCAATGTTTTTTAGATGATCATCGACTTCTGTCAAATAATAGAATATATAAAATTTGTAAACAATTTAAATGAACAAATACAATTGGTCCATGGCGCCTAAGAATTCATCCACAACAATGGCAATAAATCCATTTTGGAAGAAACTAGTCAAGTTGTTCCCAGGGCAAGCATCTGTCACGCGGCCGTTTTGCCTAGAAATAGGCAAGGTCCCATAGACCGCGCACAAAGGAAAAAAAAGATAATATATAATATATATAAAAAGAACATAAGCCTCAGGGCGCCAGCTTTCATAAAAGCAATCCTAAAACCCGAAATCCCTTCACGCGTCCTAACCCCAAATTATAGGGGACGATACCAAATAACGATAGAGATCCTAAACCATACGGTAACTTAAATTAAAACAGAAAGGCCCATTTTTCCAGAGGCTAGCTCAGTCCTGGGGCAGAGAGGGTGGGCGCTCAAATAAGATTTGGCAAGACAGTTTTTATGTATAAAAAATAACATATATTTTATAACTTATAAAGCATGTCGGAAAAGGAACGGAATCACTGTAAAATCGAGAAAAAAACAATATTAGGGGTACTTACAATTCACTAAAACGCGATAAACATACACGGCACAGTAATCCATTGCCCATAGGGGTGAGGGCCACTCCATCCTACACTAAGAGAGGTCACTTGTACTAAATACACGCCAAAATTACAAACACTAAAACCCGCTGGCAGGAAAATATCTCCAGTCGGCACTCCATATCTGTTTATTAAATTTAGCCACTAATCATCGTGACACAGCCAAGGAGTACGAAGAGAGCATTACGACTACGAAAGTCTAAAAAAATACACTCGGCTCTCCGTCTTGACCGCAGGGGTCCCTGTATTAAGAATTGGCGCGTAGATCTCTCTATCTAACCCCCCATTTTTTGTAGGACCTTTTCTTGTGGCTTCCGACACGTCGGGCTTACAAAGCAGTACTGACTCGAAGCGTTCCCGGCGTTTCGATCACCGCAAGAAAAGATCCTACGAAAAATGGGGGGTTAGATAGAGAGATCTACGCGCCAATTCTTAATACAGGGACCTCTGCGGTCAAGACGGAGAGAGAGCGATGATCCGTTGTCTCGTTGTTCGGCTTCGACGCTATCCCCTCTCTTCACTTTCTTCCTTCGTTCCCGCCAGCATGCCGTTTTCTCAGGCGCGGATTTCTTCGTTGAATTCTTACTCTCGGACTATAAACAGCTTGGAGGTGGCTGACTCCTGGGCGATGATTGGCGGATGAGACTAGGCTGCTACTGAATGGGGGGGGGGGGGGTCCGCCGACCCTCGAACGATACAGAGAAATACCCAGACGTTAGTACCCGCCATTTTTCACAAAAGACAATTTTGGTGGAAATGCCTGTCCACTGCCGGACTTTGTGGTCATTTCGCCCTGGGTTATTCTTAGGTTTATTCTAAGAATAACCCTTACGATAGAGATAAACCATAAATTATATAATGAAAGATACGATGATTGGGACGGAAATTCCTACCTATTTACAGGTTTTGTGGTCAATTCCTCCTTAAAATTTGAAACTCCACTCAAACGTAAATACCTTTGTGAAGAGGGTTTCCGGTAATTCACTCGTGGACCATCCTCACCAGGAACATGCCTTGGGTATGTGGATGCCCGTGGAGCGGAACATAATGATGTTGAAACCAGGATCAGCCTGAGGGAAGTAGCATGTCGGTCCTTGGGGAAGCCTCACACACAAAAAAAAGGAAGGTATGGCGAATCCTCGTCGATGACTCCTCTGGGTGGAAAGGGTGTTGTACCCCTCCCTCGAGATCGCAAGGTCCTCGCGATATTTATAAATATATATATATATATATATATATATATATATATATATATATATAAAATAAAGCACGACATCATATTATCTTAAGTTACTAAGTTTACGATATTAGCCATGGAGTGCCGAAATATACCCTTAGTGTCGTACTGCCGTACCATTTTTTTTTTGTATTTTTCTTTAAATAAATCGCCCCCCTTGTGATGGTGCCAAACTGCAACATCATACATCTTATATCATTTTACACTACAGTAAACAAAAATTTCCAATCATTCCTTGTTTGTTTTGTTTGCCCAAAAATATTGTTCACCGCCAGTGAAGTTAAGAATTTAAACTCCTGAATATAAAAGTTCTTTTCATTTAAACAAATCTAAATCCACGCCATCATTTGAATCATCGATATTCAAGAATTAATCAATAAATTTATTAATTAATTAATTTGAAGTAATCTTATGTGACAAAGTTACAAATTGAAAAGTTAAGATATTTCTAAACTACACTGAAAATTTGTTTAATTTTGTATGGAATCTAAACTTACTGAAAACGCAGTAGATTCGTGTTACTTTTCTTACTCAAATTCTATTGAATTTCGTATGACAACCTTTAGCCGAATTAAGAAAACTCGTGGCCCAGGGCTGCAACGTTTTTATGGCCCCTTTTACAAAAGACAGTTTGAGTGATTTAAATTTCATAATATTAAATTTAACACTTTTAAATACTTTTTGTATTAATTTTAGAAGCATATTTTATATAATTTAAAATGTCCAAATTAAATAAAGTTCAAATTGACCGAAAAACTGTTTTTTTATCATTGTTGAATAGTAAAAAAATGGTTTTTAAATAATATTCTTAAACTCAGAGAAATGTGATGAGGTACACGTTCACTAATAATACTCTATTTAAAAACACAGATAACAGTATTTTATTGTTGCATGGTTTGCTTAATGCATTTAGTTCAACGACAAGAAGTGAAGAAATTCACTTTAAATGTCGTATGTAAGCGACCGAGCACCTCTTTTCAAATTTAACGGTCTAGCCGCCATAATTAAAAACGTTAAGATTTCACTATCTTTTTTCACTTTTTAATACTGTTTTTCGTATCCAGTGAAGTATAATAAATCACCACAAATCCCGGACGAGCCCCCAAATGGTAAATAGTTTTAAATAATATTCTTAAACTCAGGGAAATGTGATGAGGTACACGTTCACTAATAATAGTCTATTTAAAAAACACATAACAGTATTTTATTGTTGCATGGTTTTGTAATGTTTAAATTCTTTCGCTCTTAACAATCATATTTACCAATATTTATGTATATATAATAAATAAATGTGTGACGTTATATTATTTAAATGCTAAAGTGACTTTAAAAATGTGAATCGCCTGGGTACCCTATATCGTAAATATATTGAAAGTATTGCACTTTGCAATAAAATAAAGTGCTTTCTCGAAGACATATTTAAAAAGTACTCTTCATGTCTACATATAATTATAATAGCGTGGTACAAGGAATGGTAGAATAAAAAAGTTTGATTTAATGATAGAAACCTATTATTTTACTTATATTAAATGCATTCCCAAACGAATGTTTGCATAATTGTATACATTTATAACTGTACATTATAACTTTAACATTTTCTTACATATTATATATAAATACGGTGCAAGTACATATTTGCAACTACAATAAGTAACGAGTAGAATGATTCCTTGAAAACTTTAAAAAGACTTGGTACTTCGTAGTACTTTTGAATTGAAAAATGTCTAGTATTGAAAACTTAAAAAATGTGCATGTAAACTAATCTTCCATTTGCAATTAATTAAATATTACAAGTTATTTAGTACCTAAAAATACTTTAAAATGTTTTTAATCAATGGTAAAGCCGAGAGTGAACCCTTAAAATATTGAAATTCGTACAAAATTGAAGAAATAAATCATTTTTTCGCAAAATTTCGATAACGATTGCAAGCTGTTTTACGATTTTGATAGATTCTATTGAGACACCATTTTTGAATGAAAGCTCATGTAATTTTGTGTCTTTCTACGTGTATACTAATAAAAATTTCCTTTTATAAAAATGTTGACCTTGAGTTCGGGCTAAATATAAGGAGCTCCTGGACACATTGAAAAAATTATCTCAATGATAATGATTGAAACACAATTACAGTTGTTATTTATCGCGAAAGAATAAGAAACACTTATTGATTACATAAAGCATTTTAAAGATTTTTTAAAATGTATGTTTATTTTATAATAATAGTCATGAAAAATTAAAAAACACACAACTTGCAATTATTTGTAAACAGAAATATACAAGTGCATGTCGAATACTGAAAAGATTAAGATATTAAAAATCGTCCAGCAAGTTATTCACACATATAAAATTATTTTCATTTTCTTTTACAGGCATTTTTTAAATAATTAATTACAGCAAACAGGTAAATTGTTTCGAAGTATGTTTTAATGAAAAGGTATATAACATAAATTACAATCGCATTCGAGAAATAATTACGTATAATAAAATTGTGATATAGAGCCTTAAAATTCATATTTTTACTTTGGAATGTCTCTGTTACTGCAAACCGCGCATCAGCAGGTACACAATGTCAGAACAACTTTACCATACCGAGAGAGCACGGGTTGCAAACGTTTTTTGCCTGCGTACTGGGGTCTCCTTAGTATGACACCACAATCAAATATATAAAGAGTTTCCCTGTAACCAGTGGGTAGAGCCACTCTTGAATCTTACGAACAAACCCCAAAAGTTGGTTTTTGGCTATTATTTCGAAAAGGGTACATCTAACGACAAAAATAATTCATTACCAAAAAATAGTAGACCAAATTCTGAACAAGAAGGGTTACATACATTTTGCTGATACTGGTCACAATTCCCGAGTAATCCACCCTTTCACTAGGGGGTGAGTTTGAGCTCTAGGATCGCACGCTCTTGCACCTATCTCGAAATGGGGTGGTTTTTCGATCTAATTGATTTCGGTTTTGATTCCTCTAGAATCATACTGAAGGCCCTATGACAAAGCCACCGAACGCGCCCTCAGGTTGCGGATAGAGGGTCCCAGTATCAAGGGATTTTGCTGATTATGGTTACAAAAAATTAATAGGTAGTCGCGGACAGTTGTCCAGGGGTGGTCCCGAAGGAATTAACCCCCAAGCGTAAGTGTTAAAACCGTGCCGAAAGCTTAATGGCACCTGGGTGAGGTGTCTAGAACGGTGACTCTGAGATACCGAGCGACCTCTCAAGTACGCAGCCTTATCCTTGTATGCGGCGCTCTACAAGGATGGACGAACCCTTTTCCCTAGCTTCTCCTGGGAACAACAATGATAACACCAAACATAGTTGTAGTAAGTGCGGTTCAAAACAATAGAACGCGCAGGGCTCCCGACAATGGGTCGGCCAAAAATGCCGACCACTCTAGAACTGGCGGAGCCAATGAAGATGGGGTCAATGCGATGGACCGGCGGAATCTTGGGGCTTTTAGATGGACGGAGCGACAAAATCACAACTTGCTAGAATTCTACGATGCGAGTGTAACCCCTGAACGAGAGAATTACATGGCACGACTTGATGCTCTGTAGTGCGAGAAACATCCAGAGCTATCGCACTTTTCGCGTCAAGACAAGAGGTGACAAGGCCAGCCGTGGGCAGGCATTCGATAGAGGAAGGCCGATGCCTCATGACCAGGAGAAACATCAACACCCACGTTTCTTCCAAGCCTAAAGATCTGGCTGAAATGGATGTAGAGCTTCGTGGACAATTTTCTGAATAATCCGACCTCTGGAATAGGACCTCTAGGTAGGAATTTTACCGCCAAGGTTCGAAAGTTCGCGCGCGAACTCCTGACCCGTTACCACACACTTAAGAAGTCAAAGCTGCTGACCATCAGGAATCATATTGTTGAGAGAATGCGGAAGAGCGGAAAGAGAGGTGGGTCAGAGAAAACCAACAGTTTCTCTCTGACCCATCTCGACTCTTCCAAGTCCCTCCAGTTGCTGTCGACTACCCGACCACACCAGAGGAGGTGGAAGTCTTTTGGAGAGAAGTCTACGAAGTGCAAAATATCCTTGACGAAGACTCAAATAACATAAATAGCTTCAAGGAGCTGTGTAATGCCCTCATAACAACACCTAAGGAAGAATGCCCAAACATTACTTCCGAGGAGGTGAAAAAAGTACTGAGAGGTATGAAAAACTATTACGCTCCAGGACCAGATGGTATCAAGCCCATCTGGTGGAAGAAGCTTCCTTCAACCCACCACCATCTGCCCCGTATTTTTACCTCATATTTGAAGTCGGAAGAGCCAATTCCGGAGTAATTGGTGGAAGGGCGCACAGCCCTCCTGTCAAAAATGGGCAACTTAGCCGACCCAAAGAATTACAGGCCTATCACTTGCCTGAACACTCTGTATAATATATTCACAGCAATCCTAAATGATAGGAATGTTCGGACAATCGGACCTGTGTGGCAAGAAATGTATGAACAACGCCCCTCAAAGAAAGGCGTAGCAGGATGTCGGGTGAAACTGCTTATCGTTAGATGTGTCTGCAAACATGCAGCATCCTACCAGCGTGAAAGCTTAAAGGTCCATCCGCAAATCGTGAGGTGCATCTGGTGCTCATCTGAAAAAATCATGTGACAACTAACAAGGCCACTTTCCAAAGAGGTGTCTTTCAGGGCGACTCCGTGAGCCCACTCCTGTTTTGCCTCACGTTATTGCCACTATCTCTAGCACTTCGCCATTCCCAGGAGTACCTTTGCGACAGACCTGAAAATCGAAAGCACAAGGTCACCCATGTATTTTTTTATATGGATGATCTTAAGATCTATGCTAAAAATAAAGAGCAACTACATATAGCTCTAGGGATTGTTGAACGACACACTAAGGAAATAGGAATGGAATTTGGGTTAGACAAATGCGTCAAGGTTTATTTAAAGTGACGAAAACGTAATGGCATCTCTGAAGACCTTGAGCTCGTCGATAGAAGCGCTATACGACACCTTTACGCTGGAGAGACTTACACGTACCTGGGCGTACCATAGAGCCGCATTCAGGATGTGACATCTATAAAGGATACTCTCCGAAGCAGATATAAACAGCTGATCCGGCAGATTTGGTCTTTCAAACTGTCGGCGAGAAACAAAGTATCTGCAACCAACATGCTTGCCGTCACGGTAGTACTCTATTCATATGGAGTGGTTCCATGGACGAAGAACGAGCTCAGATCCCTTGATATCGGGACACTAAAGGTTACGCACATAAACAAAAGCATGCTTCTTAAGTCTCCTGTTCCGCGACTGTATATCTCACGCCGTCAAGGTGGTCGCGGAATATTTAATATGGAATGTCTTTACAACAGGATTATTTTGGGTACAGCACATAGAGTCGCAAACGGAAGAGATCCTCTTCTTAAAATGGTCGGGAAGCATGAAGAATAGGGCAAAGGAGCGTTTCTTTACAAAGCAGCGGAGGAGGCTGCTAAAACACTCGAACTTAAATTCAGTATCAGGAGTGAGCAAAATACATCAAATCTTATCTTTCTCGAGTACTCAACCCTGAAAGCCCGGATTCAGAAAGCACAGGAGGAAACCTTCCGGGAAAAGCTCCTCGATAAGTGGATGCATAGCGTCTTCCACAGAAACGTGGAGGATCAGTCAATGTCGCGTGAGCTAACTTGCTTTCCTTAAATCACACGGATTGAAATCGGGCACGGAGGGTTTCATTTTTGCATGTCAAGACGGTGTCATTTCCACCTTAACATACCGTTGCCACATTTTGAGCCAAGACATCCCTGATGATAGCTGCAGGGCGTGCTATGCACACACCGAGCATCTAGAACACATACTATCTAGTTGTCCAACTCATGCGGGAACGTCTTAGATCCAAAGGCACAATGTGGCACTAAGAGTGCTTTATTAACATCTCTGCCACTCTTACGGCATTAACCTTAATATCACCCCGCTAAACGCCCCTAGGGGAATAGAATCAATTGTCGAGAATGAGAAGTACCGCATATACTGGAACTTTATATTATCGACAATTGTTTCTGTTTCACACTCGAGGCCTGACATTGTTCTCCTTGACTTGGAGAAGCGAACCCGGGAAATTTTGTTAAATTAATCGTCCTCATCATCGGCGCTCTTGGAGGTGCCAAGCTTTCACAGGTTAATAGCCTGAAAAGCATCCCTGCGTGTGCTAAAACACTTGCGGGAAAAATGCAGAAGGCGCTCGTCCTTGAGTCGCTCCGTGTCCACAAAGTCCACGAGACTTTAGTTGGATCATCGTATTAATTCCGTCACAGACTGCAACCACCTATTTCACGGTCGTGAAACGTGGTTATGGCTGAAATTTTACCGCTATTTTGCTGGGATCGGGTGGAATTTTCCAGATAAGCACCCGCTCCCAGCGAAATCGTGCGGTTGTCCTTGTGACAAACCTTTATTTTATGTAT
>JAAAKG020082962.1:0-40420 GCA_010014905.2 Druon quercuslanigerum | reverse complement strand
AAATCCAACTCTAACCAAAAATGTCTTCGACATGTTGGACTGTAACCATCTTAAGCCTGTGACAACATTTTAATAATAATAATAATAATAATAATAATAATAATGGTAAGCATCCAGGGGTGACTATTATCACCTCCAACGCTCGCGGCCGCTCGTAATTGGATACCTACGGCACCCGAGTAAAAGTTTCCAATACTAATAATAAAATAATATAAAAATAATAAGTAATAATGAAATAATAATTTTTCAATTATGTTACCGTTCAAGCACTGTTTAATTCATTATTAAAATAAACACTTTGAGTAAGATGAGTAATTACCTTTAATTTGGAGGATAAATGAAATTTCAGATTTTAAACTTGGGCGTTGCTGCAATTTTCATGCTATAATTTTAAATCGAACTATTTTTATTGTCGGAGCGGGGGGAGTCATAATCTTTTTAATGCATAAATTAAATTATAGTAAGATGAAATGATGAAGTTTTAGAAAAACGTTGACTATATCAGCAATATCAGAACATTGTTAAGTCAGTTGTAACATAACATTTTATAAAATTAACATATACAACTAAAGCATTTTTTTCTCATAGCATCTCTGTGTGAAGTCGTTAAGTCTATCTTGGTATCTAGGCTGACATATGCTTATGTTAAGTAAGCATGAGCAAGCCTTTATCAACGCAATATAATGTCTGTTCGAAAAACACTGTTAGTCGTTTACGAGTGCGTGTGTCTTTCGGTTTCTTTCACATTACAAAGAGACTGGAATAACTAAACTTGTCATGGCGATCAATAACGGAATAAATGGTATTTAAATCAATTAAAATTTTTGACGGGTAATATTTATCCTGAAAAATAAAGAATATTTTTTCTCTTTGCTTAGAAACACTTGGTTTCTCATCATGGACCAAAAGGAGAACCGTATGGGTTATGATAATTTTATTACTATTTATTATTATAATAAGTGTTTTGTTTGTACGGTTCCGATCTGCATCCACCAGTAACACCAAAGAAGAGAATGTTGTGAAAATGTGTTCGTTGTCTAAGAATCTGAAAAAGGAAATCGATTCATACAAAGAAGTAGTCCATAAAATAGTAAACACAGCAGTCAATGGATCATTCAAAGGATTCACTTGGACAGAATTAGGAAAATTTGTAGACAAATTCGGCAGTAGATTTTCAGGTACAGAAGATTTGAAAAATTCTATAAACTACATGCTTGAAAAATCAAGAAATCTGAGTTTGGAGAATGTTCATGGAGAACCTGTTATGATTCCTCATTGGGTTAGGTATAATCCATTTTAATTATTAAGAAGTTTAATATATTAAATTAAAACTGCATTACATTTTATTTATTCAAAAATAAATAGAGGATCTGAATCAGCTAGACTTATATTGCCACGCCAAAAAGATATTGCAGTTTTAGGATTAGGATATAGTGTTGGCACTCCTGCAGAAGGTATAATAGCAGAAGCTATTGTAGTTAAAAGCTTCGATGAATTAAAACAGAAAGGAAAAGAGGTAATAACTTAATTTTTAATCAAGTATAACAAAGATTCATATCTAGAATTCCGGATTTTTATATCGCATTTTTGATCAAATATAAACATTTATTATAGATTGCAGGAAAAATTGTTGTATACAACCAGGATTTTGAATTGTATGAAAACGCCGTGAAATACAGATACAATGGTGCCAATGAAGCGGCTAAATTAGGAGCTGTAGCAGTTCTTGTCCGATCAATCACACCTGTTTCACTATATACCCTACATGCTGGAAGTATGAAATATTCAGAAAACATTACAAAAATTCCAGCTGCTAGTATAACAGTCGAGGATGCTGAACTGTTATACAGAATCCAAAAAAGAGGTAATTTGCTTTCTCACAAGAAAACTGGTTAATAAATAAACACTTGTAGATAGTGAAGTTCAGAATATACCGGGTTGCCCATTTTAATTGACGCACAGAAATATCTGTGTTTGTAAGCCAAAGACAAAAAAGTTGTTTGGACTAACGTTGTTAGGGACAATAGGGGCCCTCTGACTATACATATAACTGTGACCTTGGGGGCAATTTTCAAGGTAATTTGAAGGTCAAACTCATTTTTTTAAATAGGAACCCCTATTTTTGACACCGGATTCGAAAAAAGGGAAAAATTTTACGTCCTAAAAGATAGTTTTTTATTTGTCAGAGTGACCTTTAGAAGGTCAAGGTTAAATGTTGAAAAATCGTCCAGAAGCTGTTCTCTTTGAAATTTTGAGGATTTATGTGCAAAAAAATGTTTATGTGGACTTGCGGGACAAGCACCCTAAACATTTGTTCGCCCATAAATCCTCATCATTTCAAATAAAACAGCTTCTGGACGACTTTTCAATATTTAACCTTGGCCTTCGGAAGGTCACTCTAATCAATTTAAAACTATGTTTTTGTGACTAAAAATGTTCGTTCTTTCCGAATCCGGTGCCAGAAATAGGTTCTCATTTAAAAAACTGACTTTTACCTTTAAGTGTCCTTGAAATTTGATCCCCCTCAAGGTCACAGTTATCAGTACAGGCTGATGGCCCTAATTGTCCTGAGCAACTTTTGTGCTAACAATTTTTTCGTATCTGGCTTACTGATAGAGATATTTGCGTACGTCAATTCAAAGGGGCCACCCTTCAGCTTCACTTATTGATCGAAACATTTTTTTTACAATATTCATGATAAGGATCTTTTTCGGGTAGGAGAGACTTTGAAACTTCAACTCAAAATGGAAGCTAAAATGCTTCCAGATGTCGAATCACAAAATCTCGTAGTTGAATTAACAGGAGATAAGCAGCCAGAAAAAGTGGTGATCGTTTCTGGTCATATAGATAGTTGGGATGTTGGTCAAGGAGCTATGGATGATGGCGGCGGTGTTTTTATTTCCTGGAGCTCTTTGGTTCTTTTAAAAAGGTTAAACTTGCATCCTAAAAGAACGATAAGGTACCAATCATTGTTTAATTAAAAAATTTAATCTAAAATGGTAAATAATCATGAAAAAGATCTTCTATTAAGGGGATCTTTTAAGGATTAAGGAGAAAAAGGGAAAGTGAACCAAAACCAACCTCTCACTTTTTCCTTTCTCCGTCCTTTGTTACAATCTGTAGGGTTTCCTTGTGAATATTTTAAGTGCTCTTTCAATTGAGTTCTAAATATTTTACCTCAATTTCTTACAAGAAGTCTTTTCATTTTAATTTTTGAAAAAAGAACGAATTCTAATGTCAGCAATTTTTGCAATGTATTAATTATTTTTTCCTAATATTTTTTTTCTTTTTTAGAAAATGTAATAATCTAAATATATAGGTTCAGAATCAGACACAAATGATAAAACTAAAATGGTTTAACTGAAACTAGTTATTAAACATAAATCAACAAGAAGGAGGATTAATTATTAAAAATGAGAGAGATTCTTCGTTGGGAATAAGAAGAATTTCGTTACTCATGGATTGTATTTTTCTATAATCTAATTACATTTTTTAGAGGCATAATGTGGACTGCTGAAGAGCTTGGCCTAATTGGATCAACAAATTATATTAAAAATCATGAAGGAGATCAAAAGAATCTTCAATTTGTGTTGGAGTCTCATTCAGGAACATTCAAGCCTCAAGGATTAGTTGTTTCTGGAAATGATCAAGTCCAGTGCATTGTTCAAAGAATATTAAGGTTGGTGAAATAAGTTTGCAATGAGATTTTATTTCTTGCGAAACATTGAAAATAATATATATATATATATATATATATATATATTTCACCAACCAAATTCAAATTCAAAAAAATTCTTGCCCCTTCCAAAAATGTTGAGCTTTGGATCCGATATTTTGGACTGAAAACACTTTCTTCTAAATTATTAAAACAACAAAATACTCTACTGTTCGCAGAACGCGGTCAATGGTCAAAATCACGAAAAAATGCATTTCTTCTCGTTACTTTGAAGCGAATAATTTTTTATTTTTCGAGTGAATGGTAAAAATTGTATACTATGATGATTTTGTTTTAATCGTAAAAATTAAAAATTAAAAAACAAAAGTTGTTCGCCCAAAAAGGATCTACAAATTTGTTATTAAAATTTTTTAGATAGGGCTAATAGATTTTTTTTCAATTGTAAAAAAGAAGTAAAAAATTTTTTAAATTAAATTATTGGAAAATCGACACAAGAGACGAAAACATGAAAAAACAAAAGTTGTTTGATGAAAAAATATCTACAAATTTGTTATAAACTCTGATTATAAAAATATATTAAAAAGGAAAAAATTAACTTTCTGGAAGAAGGACGCTAGCTACAATAAGGTTTTATTCAACAAAATTACTCGTCTTAATTATATCTACAAAATTTTCTTAGAACCACCTTACGGTCCGACGCATATTTTTAGTTTTAATCGTAAAAAAGCATTGAAAAATGAACAAATTATAATTGTGGAACAACGAACAGGGCTGCAAAAACATTTTTTTTAATACCAATGCATATTATGAATGGCAATAATATATTAAAATGATAGAAATAAATATAATTATACATATAATATATAAATATAAATAATATAACATATAAATATAAATACATATGATATAATAGTGTTAAACGTATAATGTAAAGAAGTTCGCATTTTCAACAAGATCGTGTAAGATCTATACAGTATAGGAACTTTATTAACACAAAATATAAAACTTTTACGGTTCATTTGGACCAGAAAAATAGCTATTAACCTAAAAATAACAGGAAGAGTATCATTTTTTGTGATTTTCTCTATTTTGTTATACCTTGTATTCGCGAAGATAAAACATAAGATACTTTTAAATTAGAAATATACTACAGTACTACATAGGCACTTATGTTAGATCATCATATTATACAACTTTTTGAATTTACGAGGATCAAAAAAATTATGCGCTTGAGAATAATAAAGAAAATATAATTTTTGACTCTTTCGTGATGTTTGACATTTGACAAGAAACTTTTTAAAGCTTTTTAGAAACTTTTTAAAATAATTAAAGCAAGGAATAATCCTGTTGGAACACAACAAATTATTTGTCGGAAGACAGATTTTAGCATTTTTTTACTTTAAAGTCGCTGCCAGAAAAAATTTTCCAGGGATATGTAGCAGGAACAAATTTCGGGGAAGGGGAATTTGTAGAGGCATTTATAAGCGTAGATTAAAATCAACATTTTTGGACAAAGAAATTGAATAAAAGTAATGATACTGAATAGAAAAGGATAAAATACATATGAGAGGAGCTTGATGAAAATTAATACAACGGTATAGAAACGAATAGATTGTTTAGATCAGGTAAAATTAAAAAATAATAAGTAAAATTATTTAATTACGAGTATTGAGAAACAAATTTTTGAGTGTTTGAGAAATTAAATTTAAGAGAAAATAAAGAAAAATTATTTAAGAACAAAAATTGAAAATTATAACAACTTGGCGGGATTGAATGTATCACTGCGTTTCAAATATCACTAAAATGTACTTTAAAGGTCTTCTTTAGAACGTCAGAATAAGACCTGAAAAAACAAGTTATTCATATAGAAATTTTGATATATAAAAAAATGTTGCAACTATTTTCAAGATAAAACACTTGCCAAATTTAGATGCGTTTAAATCTCGATTTTATTTTAAGCTGACCTGGAGAATTTATTGATTTACTAGTTTATAATTTTTGGAGAAAAGAGAAAGATGGATTTAGACTTTTTTCGTTTCTCTAAAAATTGTAGACCAGGAAATGAAAGCAATCTAAAATAAAAAAATTAATTACTTAGATGTGATTTTCTCCAAAAGAAGTTTTTCGAAGTTCCTACGTGACTATTGTAGTCGACTACAGAGTCTTGTTTTTTAACCTGAAGGGTTCGAGTCGGGCTTAAAATTTCGGAAATTTTCCCAGCTACATGACCCTATACAAATAATGATGAAATAGGACAGAAATGTAATATTGACCAAATGAAAACAAAAACTCATCGTATAGTATGGAAAAAGCTAAAAAAAAACAGTTTTATAAAAATCTTTTTTCTATTATATAGGAGCAGTTTTTAGTGTGCATCAGATCAATATTTAATTTCTATACTATGTAATCCGAACTCTAGTCATTTTTAAGATGAAATTTTTAGCATCGCTATTTCCAAATTTCTGTTTCATCCTGTTATTTTTTCAGATTGCTGAAACCCTTGGGAAGTTTAAACGTTAAAAGGGAATTGTTAGGATCTGACACTCTAGAGTGGCTGAAAGTAGGAGTTCCAGGTGCTTCATTGTGGAATCACAATGATAAATATTTTTGGTACCATCATACAAATGCGGACACAATGTTGGTGGAAGATCCGTCTGCACTAGATGCTGGAACTGCACTATTTGCTGCAGTTTCATACGTATTGGCGGATATAAATATTGATTTGCCTCATGGACACTAACCTCAACTTACCAGTATTATTAATATTATTATTATTTAATTTAAAATGTTGACACGGGCTTAAAATGGTTACTGCCCAACATGTCGATGGCATTTTTTGTTAAAGTTGGATTTATATATTTTTAGAATAGTTTGCACGGGGCTGTCCCGAATGAAATTATTATTATTATTATTACTATTATTATTATTATTATTAGGAATCCTTTTTCTGGAAACTTAAGTGAAATTAGAATACTTAGATTATATTTTAAATAACAAGATAAATCTTAAACCTAATTATATTTTAATAAAAATAGTTTTTACATTGCATTTTTTTTATCACTTGCATTAAACCATACATTAATCATGTGCGTTGATATACTTTCTTTTATGTAGATTGTACAGGCTTAACGTTTAAAGATTTAGGTAAAAACGCAGTCCATCGCTTTATCTTACACTATGAAGGAAATTTGGAAATTTAATTAAAAGTTAGACAATTTTTGCTAATAAACTGCAAGAAAAGTTCCGTAGGTACACTTCAGGAAAAGTTCTGCAATTTAAAAGTTAGGACATTTCTTGTACAGAATTTTTATTAAAACACTGCATGGCAAATTTCACAAAAATTCGGGAATTCGTCGAAAAATTAGAGAATTTATTTTAAAAAAATTAATTCACATATGAGGAAGAAAACGTGAATTTCGTGCTTATATTTCTACAAATTAAAAATTTATTTCCATACCTTAGTCGACAATTGTGGCAAAATATGTTTCAGAGTCGACGTATAATAGTCAAAAATAATTTTATTTCCAATTAATTTAATATGAAATTAACGGTAAAAGTAAAAGTGAAACAGGATAAGCACTAAAATGCATAACCAGCATTTTGCCGAAAATGAGTTTATTTCATGTAACATTTAAAAAAATCAAGTACACTTAACTAAAACTTAATTTTAGGTTTTAAGCGTTATCATAATTTTTTTATTCCTTTCAGCAACGACATTTCTTGAAATTACTATTGTGTGATGAAAAAAATTATATTTTTTTCAGCTTTTCAGCGAAAAATCGTCTTTATAGTACAACATTGTTACACAAATTTTCTATTTTTTCGGAATACAAAAATTTTTTAAATCGAATATTTATTATTCTTAATCAGCTCTCTCGTATCTCAGCAGCGAGTTTTTATTTTTGTAAAAAATTGAAATTATGATTTTTAATTTCTACCGATAGCCGTTTCTTAATACCAGTGAATCCAACTACCAAATTGGGACAAGCACCATCAAATGTTACTATTTCAATTTGAAAAAAGATAAACATTCAAAAAAATTCTTTTCATAGAACAAAATGAAAAAATAGGAAATAAAAATCAGAAGGCAACCAAACAAATGCCCTTCCTTCTCGTTTTATTTCTTTCGTCTTTTTTATTTTTATTATTATCAACAAATCACATTAAAAAAAAGTTAAAAAGTAATTGATTTTAGGTTGCCACGGACAGAGCATCGTGGTTTCGTTGCTGTTCCTGCCTGATCGAATTAAAAAAAATTTTAACTTGATAAGAGTGATGTATGAGTTCCGAAACGTTGGTGATTATTTTTTACAAATATTTTGTTTATTGTTATCTTATAACAAAAAAAATATATACGAACGAAATAAAAAAAAGAAGGAAGGGGATTTGGATGTTTGCCTTCTCATTTTTCTTCCCTCTTTTTTATTTTTGTTCTAAAAAAAAGAATTTTGTTGTTTTCATTTTTAGAAAAATTTGTATCTTTTTCCATATTAGAATAGGAACATTTTATGGTGGTTGTCGAAATTTCGTCGTTAGATTCTTGGTTTTATTTGCAGGAATTATGTATATTAACTTTTGTACATCAAGTCTTTTCCACTTACATTCAGAATATTAATATTTCTTAAAACAAATTTAATTTCTATTACAACTGACGATTGTATATTTTTAACGCAATACTCAGACGTGTATGTTTCAGTTTATGGTCAGTGCCACTTCATGATGTCAACTGATACATATATTTCCTCTACTTGAATAACATTTTCTAATCAAATTTGTGTGGTGAATACGATTTTATAGAATTAATTTGCTGTCCTAAACAATTTTGATTTTGTTCATTATATAGATCTGTTGGTGTCACCCTTTTAATATTGTTTATTATAAAGAAAATGTACGGTGCTCTTTCGTAGCGTGTAATTGTCAAAAATAATGTTACGTGTAATTAATGTAATAATCAGTGTTGTTCACTAAAAGTAGCACGCAGTTTTCAACAATAATTTAATCGATTTTTGGTTTAAAATGAAACTTTACTTTTTTCTGCATGTGTAATTGAATAGTATACTTACCATCCTTCTAGAGATTTATAATTTCCAAATGTATTTACAAATTTCGAAACCAAACTTACTTTTTACTTCAATTAATCCAGCCATTCATTTTGTCCGTTGGTATACTTTCTTTTATTAATAATCAACAGATTCAGACATTTCAGCATTTAGGTACAAATAGTCTATCACTTTATATTACCTTGTTGTATAAACATACATATAGGAGCTTACTGTAACTGCATTTAACGTGTTCACAATATCTTTCCTTGACATTAACTTCGTAAAATAGATACAAATGTTCGTTGCTAACTCTTAAAATATTCTATATCCATTAGCATCAATGATAGATGACTATGATATTAGAACATCTAACAAATGGTCACTGACCACTACTTCTTTTTTATACTAAAAATTCGATTAGTTCACTTTTCATCAACACGCCAGTCATCACGATAGAAACGGGTGAAAATTTTCTTTGATCACATACTTAATTACTGTAGATCAGTACTTAATTTAAACTTCATGAATAAATGAACTCCATCTTTTAATTCAACAATTCGTATTAAGCACGTCTAATTAGATCAACGTATCTTCATCTTGTGGTTGGAAAACCATCATCAATGAATTTTGAGAATTTGTTCTCTGGCTAGAAGTTAATAAAGCTGTTTTTTCACAACCACTACTATTCATTGAACAATCAGGTGAGCTTCCATCATATGCAATGTAATTTGTCACTGTGCTACTTGTAGAAGCCATATCGTTTAAATCTGGTGATGCTAATGGCGGACCTTGAACCTGACGACACCCATTACTATTGTCCAGTGAAACAATATGCATGCTGTAAGATTCCCTATAACCAGACGTACTCGAAGTGTCTTCATCATAAGAAATATCAGATTGTGGACGAAGATGATGATGATGAGAGTAACAACTCTGTGGTTGACTACTTTGTGGTTCCGGTGTATCGTTGGTCCTCTCGCCTTCCCCTTGCCTCATCGAAAAACTTCTTCTTGATCGTATTGATGACGTTTCTGAAGGGATGTGAATAGCTGTTGAGTTTATCACTGTTGAAGGTGTCATAGATATCGTTGGTGTACTTAGAGATGATGAATGTTCCACTGGTGTTGTTCCTGGTTCAGATGTTGGCTGTGGAATCTTAAAATGATGGATTAGGATAAGACTCAAGTAAAAAATTACCACAAAATGGATTTTGATTTTCATTCTTTGAGATGTATTCCCTAAAATTACGTTCTGATTTCTAGTTTTAATTTTTTCCTCATATGTTTTTAAGTCTAATAATTAATTTGTATGCCTACTTGGAAATCGTGAGGTAGCTGAAAAGATGTGTCCAGACTATGATGAGTATGGGGAGGAAAACTGTATTCTCTAGAGACCTAAAGAGAGATAGTTATAGAATAAAAGTATCAGAGATAGGCAGTAGCTAATTCTAATGCATTTTTTTAAACAGGCAACAAACTGATTTATACAAGGGATAAATAGTTTATAAGAGAGAGAATTAAAAAAGAGATTATTTACAAAAGAGATCATGGTATATCAGTCAAATTGTTTTACCTCAACATGAGCCCTTCGACTCTTCCTTAGACGAAAGGTCCTTTTGCTTTGGCCCATTGATCTCTGGAGTCGTGGTTTGTCTGGACGCGACTCGCTCGAGCTGTCCTCGGTCGGACTGCTCGGGCTCAACTGACTCGTCACAGTTTCCCCTGAGAATCCAATTACTTATTTCATGCTGATTTTATCAAATTTTTGTATTCTAGATCTAGAATCTATACAACCATGCCAAGGTTGATAAATACCATCGGATGATTAGGGGACAATTCCTTCACCACGATCTGAGGCTAACTTCGCAGGAAAATCCTTCATTTATGGTTTCTATCTTATTTCAATTAAAAATAATGAAATAAAGTCGAAAGTGAAGAAATCGAAATTGCCTAGTAATTAGGATCTAAGATTGCTCGAGGAATGAAAGTATGCATGCAAAATCAACTTTGGCTTGTGTATATTTTGCTGTTTAGTTATGAGATGATTAATGATGATATTCTGAAGGATATAACTTTCTTCCGATAGGTTCAATTTTTTTATCGTTGAAGTTTCAATGGGATGAAAAACACTCAATGAAAAATAGACAGAAATTCGATAGACAATGTGGTAGATAACGAATCTCATTATATGGCGCTGGTAAATTTAATGTTCTAAAGAGTATTAGGGTGTGAATTGGAATTTACCTGATGAGTGCCTATACTCTACAGAAGAGACAAAACGCAGTTTTGGCGCCTTATGGTGAGTAAAGATAGAAGATGGATTGGTTCTATCTGAAACATGCCACATCGAACATCTAATATGATAGGAAAGACGACCAGCGCAGAATAAGGCAAACCACACTGCAATGCGATCGTCAATTCTTAGTTGTCCCAGAGATCCGATGGGAAAATTATTAATTGATTTTCTTTGCTTTGACTATTGATGATCGGGCCAATTGGAATATTAAAAAAATAACAAAACTACAATATTTTAAAATATTATTCCTAATAACTATGAATTTTAATTAACCATAAATCAATTTGCTGTCTCAATCATAGAATATTAGGAAAATTATTTATTTGTTCCATTTTCAATCAGTTATCGTACAAAAGATTCTTTTTTTACTCATGAATTTTAAGAAACTAGAATTATTTATCTGAAAAAAATAATAATTTCGAGGCTCCTGATATGTTTCCCATTTCTTTTCAAGTATTTCCCTAATTCTCTTCATCTTATTCTTATTGCTATAAGCAGTTAAATAAATTAAAACTGTCAAATAACATGATGCATTCAAAAACATAAAAACTTTCTTACAATTCAAGAGTTTGATATTCTGATTATATATTCACCGAATTTCTTCGAACTACCTGAAATTTATGGGAAATCACTGAAATAGACACTGAAAAAGCTGCTATTGAATCAATAGCCCTCGATCTAAAGCACATTTTAAATACCTGTTATTGATTCAAATAAATATTCAGTAAAACAATCATGATAATTTTCGTTTCAATAGGGATGCTCTGAATTGGAGGATGTTATACCAGAAGAGCAAAAAAAACGTTCTCAAAATTCAAATTATTCACACACAAAAATTTAGCAAGTTCCTCCTTACTGGAAAAATAATAGCGTAAAAAATAATAGATGATTTTTCAAAAATAAAAAATTATTTTTGAATTGTTTAAAAATGCGAGATACGCAAATACTAATAGCGTCATTTGATTCTGCTAAGACAATTAGATAAAGTGTAATTATGACCGCAGATCGATTGGCGCTATTACGGTTTCTGTAACTGGCATATTTAAAAAAATTATGTAAGCCATTTAAAAGTCAATTCACGATGATGTACGGGGGAATTTTAGAGAATTTTTAAGACAGAAAAACTTATTTTGAAAAAGTAATTGATTCAATAGAATTTTTCAGTTTTCTTGAATTCAAGGGAATCCACCTGCATTTAAGTATAACAAAGTTATTTTTCTCCAGAAATGATGACAATTCGGTTTAATTCGCCTGAAATTAAATAAAATGGAACTGACTTTCCTTTTATTTAATTTAAATACAATTAATATAACCTGTATTAAATTTGATTCTGTTAAATTAATTTGAATTTAGTTCATTTCTTATTAGGCAGTGAAAATCAATTGGATTTTTGTAATACTTATAGTTAGTTTTAATCATTTTTATTTGGTTAAACTAGTATATACAGTTAAATATATTTTAATTTAGTCGAATTTTTATTTAAGTGAAATCGCTTGAATTAACTTAAACTGAATTTAATATTATTTAGTTTCGTTAAATTTATATGGCAGTCCTTGCAGGTTTGATTAAATTATTTTATTCAGTGTCATATACTTATCTTGTACTGAGGTAAATGTAATTAAGCATTGCATTTTGTTTGATTTTGATGTATTACTTTGAATTCAATTGTATTCCGTTTGTTTCGGTCGAAATCAGTTTATTTTATAATTGTTACATTTATTCAATTTTTATTTAATTCTTTTATTCAGTTTTAATTAATCAATATTTATTCAGTTTGATTTAATTTTAATAAATAAGTTCTATTCAACAATACTTTTGTTAATTTATTTAATTTACAAGATATTTTATCAGTGAATTGTCTACTTAACTAAATTTATCGCCAACATCACCGAAAATTCCGTAATACTAGTCCGTGCGATTTTTGATTGCTTCAAATAAATTAAACTTAATTGTATTGTATTTTATTATATTCAATTAAATCCATTTCAATTTAATTCGGCTGAATTCAATTAAATGAAGCTTAGGTATTATTCTCCTTGAATTCTTTGAAATTATTTAGAGTTTAATTCCGTTGGCGATAAAGTATGCCGGAAGACAAAATTAAAATCCGGCATGTGTTGTCAAGTGGTATTGATATTGATATTGATATTGATATTGACTTGACCCTAAATTGATTTAAATTGAGTTTGCATCTATTTCCTAATCTAATTGAATTCTTGTAGAATATTTTTAGTTTTATCCTGTTTAATATATCTTGCATTAAATGAAAGTCAGGTGAATCAATTCGAATGCGGTTAAAAAGTATTTCTTAATTGTGTTGAATTACGTTAAACAGTCAAGTTTCGATATAACTATTGTTAGTTTCTTGCAATGCAATTCACTTTTATTAAACTAATTAAAATTTAGTTGACGCAGTTTAACTAATTTAAATTAAATTTAATTGTATTAATTTAATTTTTATATTACAATAGTTGCATTTATCTACGATTTGAATTTTTTTTCGGCATTACAATACGAATTTTCGAAAATTAACGATAAGGCTGACGCTTACAAATTTTGTAACCTAATACGAATTGCTTCTTATTGCTTCGGAATGTTAGCGTGCGAACGCTGAGTAAAATAAAATTAACAATATAGAAAGCATGCAAAAAATATATTCAGGAAGAAAATTATTCTTGAAGCCAAATCACCAATTCTTCATCTTATTATTGTCGATCTGTGAGCTATTTTTACTCTTTTCATAATATATCTACGCGGTTGCTTCGATTGTAAAATATGGATATTTTTCTTTTAACTTTTTTAAAAATATTACCATGTTTTTCGAAATAATATGAAATCTCACATAACCGTAAAAATTTTATAGACTAGAATAGTAGACTGATCGAATAATAGCGGAAAAGGCAAAATGACATTTTGGACAGTGAGCAGATGACAATTGTATAAATGAGTGATACAAGTGTTTTTTTTCTTGTCAAAAAAAAACTTTTGCCAAAGGTAGAGTATGATAAAAAGCAAAGAAAAGTCGAAGCAACTACGCAGTAAGAGTGCTAAGTGATGAAATTAGGGTACCAACTGTTGGACATTACCATTGTCTAAATACTGCTATGTAGTAATTCGGTGTTATTATGTAACAGAGGTTACAAGGGAACGAGAAAGTCACGTCACATATATCTTCATAAAAAATAACGTACAGGGTTCCAAATATGAAGTAAGGAAGGTTGGGTCCATAGGTTGGATGACATTTTTTTAAAGCGTAGGGTTACACAACAGCAGGATATATTAATTGCAATATTTATCAGGGTTCGGAACTATTAAAATAAATAATAAGACAAAATTTATATTTTAAAAATGACCAATCGATTGTTTCCGTAAATTGATTTTTCCCAAACTAATCCAATATTTTCATTTATAGTTTTGTGAAATATTTTTAATAATATTTATATTTTAAAATTTTTATAAAAATTTAAGAATCGAGAGTTTTATATTTTACTTTATTGTGCAAAACGTTGGCTACTTTCTAAACTAGCTAAAAAGCAAGTGTTCAACTATGGAGGTTTTTCTACAGTGCTTATAGAATCTAAATATAGAAATTTAACAGTGAAAAGTCTTGTTGCTTATTGTTCTCATATTATTTTTATTCCGAACCCTGGTTGTCGCAAAAAAAACGACGTTGAAATTGTGCCTTACCTTTGTTCCCTAGCTAGCAATAGAAGTCACTCATTGATCAATTTGTAAAAAATGAACTGACATTTAAAACATATATATTAGGGCTGACATAGAGATTTGCTAACTAAAAATTTATATATTTGTCTTAATTGTAATAATTTTGCAGCGTCTCATAGACAATGGCTCGATCCAACTGTGGTAGAGAGAAAGCAATAATTGAAAATGCGACACTGGTCAGTCAATAGCGCTGCTTTAAAAATCACTGAATTAGCGACAGGAAAGAGACTGGCAGAACAAGTTATTGCAGGTTGAAAAAAATATGAAAAAAGAATCAGTCAAAGGGTTATTTTCTCGTTTTTTAAAAAATCTTTAATTTATTTCTTTTTTTGCATATTGCAGAAACTTTTGTATCTTATTTTTTATCTGTGTCTTAACTGATTCTGAAAAAGAATAGTTAAAGCTTCATGAATAAAACATTGCAACTCAACCTCTAGTTGTTTTGTACCATTTGACTGCCTGTAATTTGTAATCCTGGGTATATCTGTAAAGTTAAAGAAACTTGAAATAATTTTATAAAATTAAATACCTGTTCCAAGTGCATGATCAGGCTGGCCTTCTCCAGATGCACCTACGTCACTTCCATCGCGAAGAGTTGTGGATCCTGCACTAGTACTTGAAATTGAACCTAACAAAATTGAAATTAGTTTACAAAATTCTTATAAATCAAAAACTATAAATATTTTTTTTTTAAATTTGAATTTATTCATAAATCAAAACGAAACTGCAAGTTAAAGCAGCTGAAATAGAACTTTTCTGGATATTCAACTTTGAAAATTGAAGCTTAAAAAACTGGAATTCCAAAATTTTTAATTCAATCGTTCAAAATGCTCATAATCCTTTCAAAATAGCAATAATAGAATGACTTTTCGCAAAAAAGAGGAAAAAATTCTCTTAAGCAAAATTAAAATATAGTTACGGTATGGAATCCAAAACAAAATGTTTTAAATTCTTAAGATTTCAAGTCAAAATATATTACATTTTCAACAAACTAATAGAATTTTCAACCCAAAGATGATTTTTACTTAAAGTTGAGTTTTCTAGTTAAATAGTTTAGTGGTTCAGAAAATAGTTGAATTTTGAATACAATAGTTCAATTTTGAAGCAAATAGATTAATTTTTATCCAAATGAAAAAATAAAAAACAGTTAAATTTTTTATCCAAAAAGATAAGTTTTTGACAAAGTAATGGAATCTTTTTAACCAAGCAGTTGCAGTTTTAATCTAGAGGGATGAATTTTCAATCATATTGTCGAATTTGTAAACAAAAAGGATTAAAATTCAATCAGAAACGTTGGATTTTCAATAAAATAATTTCATTTTTAAGCTAAAAAGACGAATTTTATTAGAATAAATATCATTATCAACCAAGCAGAATAAACTGCCAACCAAAAAATATGACTTCTCTAACATAGAAGATGAATTACTATCAATTTAGCTGGAATTGCAATGAAAACGAGAAAAGAAGTATGTAACAAAATTTAATATATTCTCTTACTCGATTCCATCAGTACCATCATGACGATGTTATATATGTAATGCTGTTGTTGAAATTAAAACTAACCACTATTTGATCAAGTTTGCGGTTTTGTACTAAAAATTAAACTAAATGTCCGGCCACTCTCCGGTTTTACAGGCCCAGGAGCCACTCTGACATATTAACGTCAATACTGCCAAGTTTTTGTAAATTGGGCTTTAGAATTTTTATTTTTCGACTTGATGTCTGAGGCTTTACTCAAAAGTCTGTTTTTTTATTTTGTTATTTTTGACTGAAATAAGTCTCACTAAATCGTCCTATGAGAGTTTGAGTACGCCAAATCCACTTTTTGAATTTTTTAGGTAATATTATTTATTCAGCTTACAAACCTTACAAATTATTACTTAAAAATGTCGATTTTAATTCTGTTTGAGCATTATATTGCCATGTCCATAAAACAAATTTTTGAACTAGAAAAAGACAGCGACACTGTAGATAAATTAAAAATTAAATTCAAGTATTAAATTCTGACCGAACAGCTTATGTTTATTAATGATCATTTCTAAGGTGTTAATTAATAACCTGGAATTTTTTGGCGTCCTATTTCTAAAAAGAATGATTTATCTGCACTACAGAAAATCATTTTTTCCAAGAAAATGTACTTTAAGAAAACTTTAATTAAATACTTTATTGAATATAGCACATTCTCACTCTTAAAAATAGGTGTGAATTCAATTTCGGATATTATCACTTTTTTTGTATTTACAATTATTTGGTGCTCATTTGAAGAGAAATTAAAGATAAAAAAATACAAATAGGTAATTAAAAACGTCTCGGATCCAGGAGAATCTTCTATTCTTTTATGAACTTTAAATTATATTAATAAGAGCATTTTTTCTGTTAAAAACAGATTTATAAATTTATATAAATGTCCATAACTTCCGTACTCATCAAGACGAATGTTCAAATTAAAAAATAAATAAATAAATGAAACTAATACTTTCTCATTATGTATGATTTTGAATTATGTTAATTGGTAAAGTTTAACTATAGACCTTCAATAAAAACCCATTTTCAAAAAAGTATAATGTGCTAAAAAATATAATGAATAATTTAGAAATCCAATTATCAGTTTCAAGATATTAGTTATGAAAATAGGCCCTTCAAATTTCATCAATTTATCTGCAACTGTCTTCAATTTCTCGTATTCACAAAAAAGTTTTACATCTACAGACAATATGGCTTAGAGCATTGTATTAGACATAGCAATATTAAGGAAGATTTAATTGAATGAATTAAGATTTTTTGAAATTGTTACCATTACAAAGCTTTCTCTATGAGAAAGCAAAAAGTGAATTTTATTAAGCCTATAGTTTGCCATGCCCGAAATGGATCTTTAATTTCTGAAAAATAAATAATTTTTTTGATTTAAATTTATTTTAGTGCGTTCTTTATTGCATGATCTGTAAGTTCTATAATAAATAAATAAACGTAAGATTTAATTAAGGTATAATATGATTACAACTTTAAACCTCATCTTCTCAGTTGGACAGTCACCGCACATGGCATATCCTAACTCTCACGTGACAAATTGCATTTAATCGGTTAAACTTCGTTATTAAAAAATATGATATCCACCTCTTTTAGTTGCTCCATTGTAAGCAGTTGGATCAGGTATAGTAGTCTTGGCGGTGCTACTGGAATTGGTCGATTGATGAGAAGAATGTCCAACAGTTTGAAAACCTGTTGAATGAGAAACTGGAGTTTCTGCAGGAGTACGATTTATGTGAGCCCTAGATCCCAAGTCTCCTGTAAGTAGGTCGATAAGTAAAGAAGGCCTTTGTGTCCGAGAACCTCCTTCGTTTGGGACATGCATATCCGCTACACTTCTCTTTGGTTCTGGTTGCATTTCGTCTGAAAAATCAAATAATCACATTTAATTCTGACTTCATACTTTCCAATAAAAATAACTATTATTAGCCGTTTAAAAACTGCGTCACGATATTTTGAAAACTTGTGTCGCCCCTCCCCTTCTTTTCTTACACATCACACTAAGCTGTAACACCCCAGGGTGATGTCACAAATACAAACAGCCACGAACCACCTTAATGCAACCCTTTTTAAAATTTATTTGATAAACTCCTGAAATAAAACAAAAAACATACACACATGATATTTTAACATACTTCAGAGCCCAAAATGATCCCAAATCAGGGAAAATATGGTGATTTCTCTGGTATATAGGAGAATAAATTCTATTAAATAAAATTAATGTATAGATACCAAATTAAATTCAATATAAAATTCTGAAAAAAATACATCAAATTTCGACGAAAGGCTTGAGTTTTCAGACTAATATGTCGAATTTTGTAAAAAACAGATGACTTATGAACCCCGAGAGATGAATTATAAATCAAATAGTAGAATTGTCAACAATCAGATTAAATCAATTTAGACCCAATTGTTATAATTTACAACATAACATTTGAACTTTGAAGCTAAAGAGACGAAGTTTTAACCAGATAGTGTAATTTTTAATCTAAAAAGACGAATTTGTAACCAATTAGTCGTATCTTCAAATAAACAAAAAAAGTAACTTTAACCATATACAGTTGCATTTTTAAATAAATACTGGAGTTTTCTAATCAGAGAAGGGAGTTTTTCAGAGGACAGTTGCATTTTTAAGCAAGAACTTTTCTACCAAAAACCATGAATTTTAATTCCAAAAAGCTGAATTTTACATGCAAAATGATGAACTTTGAACAAAGCAATTAAATTTTTGAACAATAAGGGTCACTTGTTAACAAAATGGTTGCATTTTTTACAAAATAATTGAAATATTAACAAAAAGTTTGAATTTTTGGCAACAAAAATTAATTTTTAATAATATTAGTGGAATTTTTAATCTAAAACGGAATAATGTTAAACGTAATATATAATAGTTAATATTTCTACCAAGCAAAGATTTTAATTTGACATCAAAACAGTCAAATTTAAACAAAAACCTGAATTATCAACGAAAAATGTAATACTTAATATTTTAATCATAAAAGATTTTAATTTTAAATAAAAAAGCAGTTTAACTGAACTAAAAAGGGCAAATTATTAGCAAAATAGTTGAATCATCAACAAAAATAGATTAATCTTTGAATAAGCAGATACATTTTCAACCAGAGAAGATATAATTTCTACCAAAAAAGAAAACCGTTAATTTTTAACCCAGAAATATGAATTTTTAAAGGAGAAGTCCATTTTCAACGAGATAGTTTAAATTTTCCCAAAAAGAACAGAATTTGGACCCCAAACGGATACCTTTTCAAGAAAGAAGTTGAATTTTTAAGACAAAAAGACCAATTTTCTACAAAATAGCGGGTTTTCCAAAATGAAAATATTTTTATATTTCATTTGGTATATTTTGGATCAAAAAAGTTCATTTTCAACCAAACAGTAGAGGTTTAAACTAAATACGATTAATTTTATTAACGAAAAATTGAATAATTATGTTTATCTTGTAACTAAGTAATTGAATCTTTAATAAAGAATTTTAATTTTCTAAAAGTAAAAGGAGAATTCACAACATAACACTTAAATTTTCAACAAAATTCTCGAGTTTACAGCTAAAAATGATCAATTTTTCCAAGTAATAAAGGATCGGTTAAATTTTTAGTTTAAAAAATTAATTTTCATTCAAAAAAAGAATGAATTTTTAGAAAAATATTCAAATCTTTAACCAATTTTTATCCAAAAATGATGAATTCTCAAATAAATATTTAATAGTTAAATTTTTAAATAGAAACGATCCATTTCCAACCAAAAGTAGAATAGTTAAATTCTCAATAAAAAAGAATTAGTTTTAAACCGAAAAACAGAAATTCTAAACCTTAAACATAATAGTAGAGTTTTTAATCAGGGAAAATAAGGCAAAAAGAGGAAGTATCGGTGAAATAGGGGAATATGGGAAAGAATCTGAAATCTGTGCTCTGATGCTTTACTTGCAAAATAAAATAAATAATGTTAATTTCTTTAAGAATTTCAAAGAATTGCTATTCCGATCTATATTTCTCATGTGGGATGTCGGATTTGCGCTAGTCCCCCAACCTTGGACAATGTGGCGTATTTTTTGAACAGCCCCTTACTCACCAATCTTCCGATCTTCTATCTTTTCTTTCAGAGTCTTCAAATCGTGAATAAGATCTGCGAGTAAAGCACCTCGAGATTTGGGAACACAACAAGTCCAGTCTCCATTGATTTTTTCACGAATTAAAGTCTGCATATTTCTTTCATGTTCAGATATTGGGGATTGTCCAATTTTCTGAACGATAAATGGTAACATTTGAATGTAAAGTGGCGTTCGATGAGTGACTACAAATTCCAAAAAGTCCCATAAGTACAGGGATGCTTCGTTTCTTTTGTTGAGTAGTCTCATCGTGCGCATTATTTTTGGCCATTCTGTCGTTAGTTCTCTTTCGAAGCAGATTGTCATTATTTTTAGTGCTGGAAATAAGTAAATTTATTAAATTTTAGACAAAATAATTAGAACAGTATATAAAATCATAGTAATGCATACTAATAAGTATTTCATTTTTAAAATATATCTTACCCAAAAATGCAATTTGATACAAAATAACTGATATTTTTGTTGGAAATTTAGCATCGCGAGCAGCAAAAGTCAAACTTCCTGCTCTCATGTCTGCTGCACCTTTCATGTGTTGCGAGGTTATCAGCAAAGTTTTTGCTCCTGCAGGCCAAAGAGTATTCAAAACTGCTGTTAAAGCAAAACTGATATCTGTCAGCCTCAGTTTTGGTACGTCTGAAGAAAACAAAATTTATAATTTTTCTTTATTTTGTGCTAAAAGTTTTTTTTACCATATATTTCTCTTTATTAGAGGAACTTAAAAGATATGTGAAAAAATTTTGTGATACCTTTCCTGCCAGTCCCAACTCTTAAAAACAAGGGTATCAGTAAGTTTAATAAAACATTTTCAGTCCTCGTATGCGTTGAAAACATTCCATGACCACCACATGTATTTTCTAAAGAATATCCTTCTCCCAAAGAAATAACATGAAGGGCAATTAATCGCAAAACAGTCGAACAAAAATGCTGAGGTGGTATTTTTGACATTAAAGCAGCAGAAGCAGATGATGTCATTTCTATTCCTGTTGTGTCTCCAATTATAATAGCCTGAACGTAATAAAGGTTTATTCAATAATTATACAATTCTATCTAAGATTTTCATTTCAGAAATTCAATAATTTACAATATTATCACTTTTTCCTAGCCAATTATTAGATAATACAAATACACAAAACAAGATTAATAGGTATGAATCCGATTTTAAGCATTTTAATCAGGACCGAGGTCGAAAATATATGGTATAAAACATTCTCGGAATTATAAAATTACCGTTGTATGGAAATCTCGAATAACAAAATTATCGAATAATAAAATCCCCAAACAGTTAATAATCATACCAAATTCGAAAATTACCGATAACAGAATCTCTGACAGTTTAAATCAAAGTAAAACAATTAAGGAAATGGTTACAATACAATAATAAAATATATTTTATTTGAATATATTCATTTAATTATTTCTCTATTCATAAAAAGCTGGTTTTCGTTGTTCTTTTGCATTGAGAAACATTTTATATTTCAATAATTATAATTTAAAATCCGACCAACAATTTAAAAAATACATTTCCAAATAATGTATTCTATTTAAATATTTCATTATTGTATTTTAAATATGATTTATTAAAAACAAATTTTTTATTTTTCAATTTCGAGATTTTTCTAGTATCGGAAACTTTGCAGTATTTTACATTTCATAATGTTTGTTGTTATAACGTTGTTGTTCTAAAAATTTCTTTTTCGGGTATTTCAAAGTGTCGGAATGTTTATTTATCGGCATTTTTTGTCATGTTTTTTAAAGTGTTGATTGAGATTTTATTTTATTGATGAGATTTTAACTGTGCAAAGTGTACCGTTTTAAACGTTTTTTTCACGAGTCCAAAGTTAAAATTCTAAAATTCAAAATAGCGTATCCAGTATGAAAATTAACAAATTGGTTCTGTGACATTAAAATGGGCCCTAAAGCCACGACAGGACCAAATTGTTCAAGTTTTGGCCGCCATATTGGATCTGGCATTTTAAAGTTTGGAATTTTTACTTTAGATTTATAGGTAATTAGCGTTCAAAAATCCCTACATAGACATTTTAAAGCAACGTGATCAATTTTTTAAGTTTTTCTTCCTCATATTGAATCCGCCATTTGGAATTTTTGAATTTTAACTTCATATTCGTAATCAGGACCCAAGAAAATACAATTTTGAAGCCAAGGGACTTTTTTTACATTTTTGTGTAATTTTTTGTCTAATTTTGAGAATTTCGAAACTAAAATATAAATTTACGTAGTATGCTTTAAATTTGAAATTAGTTTTATTTGAAATTCTTCATTTGTAAACATTTTAATTTCGAACTCTAAACGCTACAAAATAAATGAATGCCAATAAAGTTTACTGAAACCCCTTTTTGGATATATTTCGGGTATTGACCTTTCGAATTGTTTGACTTAGAGGCTTTAAAGCCTAAAATTAGAATAAACGGAAAAATTTTTTCAAAAAAGGGAAAATATTGAAATACAGAAATCTTTACTTGAAAAGTATTATATTGCATTTCATATTAATAAATAAATCTAAATTTTTTAAATGATACTATGTTATTTGTTTTTAATTAATTACCTGACAAGTTCCCAAAAGCGTTTTTAAATATTGAAAATGAGCAATATAAGGAAACTTTAAAAGAGTGTCGTAGATTCCTTTCAGCAAATCACTAGCTGCATCCCAGTCAGTATTTCTTCTTATTGACGCTTTTTTATAAATTTTGCTGAATGTTTTATCCAGTCGACGTAAAATTAAAGTCAAAGCTGGTCTCATATCGTCATTTGCCCATTCTGTTGATGGCAAAATGTCATTCATGTATCTTTTTAATCCTCGACAAGCCATTGTCTCTGGATCATAAGGAGAAATCTTTAAAAGACTGTGAGCAATATCTGCGAGTCGCTGAAAAAATAATCTTAAATTTAAAAATTTGTCAAACATTAGAATTACAATACTTATTATTATTATTACTTTATATTGATGACTTACGACATGACATTTTGAATCCAAGATCTCTATCATTTTCCCATCCTGTGATTTTTTATTTATCTCAACGAGACGAACCGAGCAACGAGCTACAAAATCCCCCACCATATTTAATAAAGTATCCCTTGGCCTTCTAAATTCATTTTTATGACAACTGTCAGTATCATCATTATCTCTTTCATAAAATGTTCGATTTTTAGCATGTTCCATATATTTAACATGAGCTTCATCCTCGAAATCAAATCCAGGAGAATAAGGCCCTTTTCCATAATTTCTTTGACTAGATCCTTTGTGTTCTGGACTCGATTTTTGAGGCCTGTTGTAGTATCTGAAACCAAAAAAGATAGATTCCTTTAAAAAGTGATCCCATAATCAAGTTTAAAAAGAAAATGATTTTTAACAGCTTAATTACTTTGTTAAAGTCTCAGAGTTGTTCACTAGAGTCCTAACAGCAATTGCCAACTGGTTTATAATTTCTTTTTCGGTTTTGCCTTCTCTATTGTAGGTAGGTTGCTGAATTTTTTGAACGTAGCAAGGCAGAATAGCTTCTAGAATCGTCTAAAACATGCATATTGTAAACATCAAAATTAATTTATATTTGTAAATTCATTATCTGCTTTTTATATTTTTATTGATATTTTTACCAGCATTTGTTGTCCTCTGATTGAATCTGCTGCATATGCAATTACCATGACACAGAGAGAAATGCAATCTAGAACAGTTACATTTTCATCTTCATCATGGTAACAAAAGTCAATTGCTTTTAGAGGTTTTTCTTCTTTCACGAGTTCTCCAATATTCAAGGGATCCGGTGAAGGATCTTCGAGACTAAGAAGTAAATTGAAAAGACATGTCGAAGGCACCTAGAAATTTTTCATTTAAATTTAAATTCAGAATAATTTTTAACTCCTTAATTTTTATGTAAAAAAATGTTCAACCTTGTGGGCATCACCAACAGTGCTGGTCTCATCAGTATCCAAAATTGTCGAAACACTTCCAAACATCTGTAGAATGAAAGGCTTTCTATTTAAAAGATAAAATTGTTTTACAGCATGTTCTACTGTTGTTGTAACGAGTTTATTTGTCTGATGAGTTGAGTATAGTTGTAACAAGGTTGGCATGATCAAAAGGTATCCATTGACGGAAAAAATATTTTTAAAATTCGTAGCAGCATTTATATAAGTTGCAACCACGTATCGCAAAATGCAGGAATCTTCACTGTGAAGTATTATCGCCCCATTCAAGACATTTAAAAATAAATGTATATCTCCGGAGTATGCGAAATTTCCTGCCATGGCTTCGAACATTCGAGCAATCAATCTCACCCACATAAATTTGTGCATTACGTCCAACCCTAGAAGTTCCTGAAGAAAATTATATTTCAAATTAGTCATTCTAAACAAAATTATTTAAAAAAATATATTCTTACCCTTCCCATTTCTCCTCCCTTGTACAGATCAAGATCAGCCTCTAACGCTTTTCTGGGAAAGGATGGTAGTTTCATAAGTTCTTCGTGCAAGAAAACAACCCTCTGAACAACCATATCCACGTTTTTTAAAATTGCCCAAGTCAGCATGACTTTTCCAATTTCAACAAATTTGTGCAATAATTCTTGACGTTGGAGGGCATTGAAAGCATCTTCTGGTTTCATATGTACCAATTCAAGTTGGGGATATTGTGATCTTTTGAAGAAGTAGTAGTCACGAACATACGATGAAGGATTGTGTATTTGATCTGAAATGAAAAGAAAAAATTAATGATTAAAAGCTTATTATTCTGGTAATTTAAAAAAAATACCAACGGGTTTTGTAGTCAACAAGAAAATATTCTCTATGCTTAGGTTCATCGATTCCAAAGAAATCTAGAGACTCTCGAAGAATCTGGCAAAACTGGGTATCTTCCTGTACAGGAAATTGGGAAGGAATTCCACCAGCATCAGGATCTTGAGGACCATGGACAATTATTTTTTTTGCAGACGGTACATTTGCGGTTAGAAGAATGGAAGCGTCACATTGTTCTTTTCTGAGAATCTGTTTTAGGTCCTTGAACATTATTCCATGAACACTGTGTACTACCTGGGAATCCATACAATTTGTTAGGTATTAGGAAATTATAAAACTTTAAATATTGAAGTTTAAGATATGACTGACATGAACTCACCATCCATAATATTGATAGTGCAGTACCAATTAGTTTTTGTCCTTCCTCATGTGGAGAACGAACGTAAAACATAATGTAACCAATAATATAATTATAGAGAGCAAATGCTGCTTGCTGAGGAAGCTTTGGTATGAATCTGATAAGGTGTCTTAATACTTTGAACATTTGTTCTTGTTTGTCTCTGGTTAATCGTTCCAGAATATATCTGAGGAACAGTGCACTGTCTTCCACTAAGCAATTCCAAATCACCTGTAAGATTAATATTTAGTTCTTAAAAAAGTCCAAGGCATAATTTTTGTAGTTTTTGTAGCTAATGATTACGATAATTAACAGAAATTAGTAGATGATAAACTTACGTGATAAGCAACTTCGTAAACAGCACTTCCATCATCAGAGACGGCAGCATCATCCAAAAGAGCAATAATTTGAACGATAGCAGAGCACAAAGAAGAGGGAAAAAGGGAAAGAGCTGATTGGCCATGATGGGATAAATTCCTGGGTACCAAGTCTCCACCATCCTCATCAACATTTCCTAAAATATTGTTAGAATTATAATATCTAAAATTTTATTTCTATATTATTTTTGCTTGACATTTCTTTATTACATAATGTATCAATTCGGAAATCATGAAATTTAACTATTAAATTTGGAAAACTTTAAAATTACAAATAATTAAATTTTAAATACTTTGTTCTAAAAATATTTTTTTCGCGTTCTGTGTTCGAAAATAATCGACACGTATTTTGTTATTTCAGTGTGATACTCGATAATCTCGAGATATTAATTTTTTAAATTTGATAATCGGAAAAAATTATTTTTTTTCAATCGCTCAATGTCAAGGAAGTTTTGAATAGAAAAAATTATTCTTGTACTGAAAATACGCATTCACCCACAAGCTTTGCCAAATTGTATAACATACCTCCTGTTACTTCTTTCTATTACATTATAGTGTATTTTTATAAACAATTTTATTTATTTTGAACTTGGAACATTTTTTTTTCGTTTCTTTATCTTAAAATTTTTTTTCAAGATTCTCAAATATGCAGGAAAAATTTGAGAATGGAGAAATGAAGACTCCAAGTGTTTCCTTGAAATTTTTGGCTCCAAGTGTTACTTTTCAAGGTTAGCTCGCTCATTGCAACGTGCGTGACGGATTCAAAAAATTCGTAACACTTGGAGTTTTCATTTTTCCATTCTCAAATTCATCTTCACTATAAAAATGCACTATATTGTTATGAAAAAAAACAGGAGGTATGTTATACTATTTTGCAAAGCTTGTGGGTGAATGTGTATTTTCAGTACAAGAATCATTTTTTCTATTTAAAACTTCTTTTACAGTGAGCGATTAAAAACGAATGATTTTTGCCGATTAAGAAATTTTGCAAAACGCGAAAAAAAATGTCTTGCAGAAAAAAATTTTGATTGCAATAATAATAAGCTTCAATTTGGATAGAATGAAACCATTTAAATTTTATTAACTGGTACTTTATGTGTATTTATTTTTATTTATATTTAAATTGAATCAAGTACCTTCGTCATGATCGTCTCCGACTGGGCTAGGTTCATAAGCAGCTTGGACAGTGATTGGTATAGTTGTTAGAAGAAAATTCTCCCTTTCTTCCCTTTTTTTATCATCCTGAGCTTGTAAAGCTCTTTTTATTAATTCAGTTTGCTGCTTTTTTCTTGTCTTTGTAGCAGTAACAAGTGACCTCTAAAATCGAAAAATCAATCAGAATTAATTATAAACATATATTTTTAATTCCGCTACTAAATAAAAAAAAATGTATCGTTTTCAAAGCAGCAATGAGGCGTACTAAAAAGACACATAGAATTGATTCAATCGTCTCCCTTCTTTTAATGATTAATTTAATTCTAATATTCTAAATATAATTGTAATTCTATATTTCTCTGTCAAATCCTAATTTTCTAATTAATTATAATTCTATCACTTACGTGACGTTCCTGACTGATAGTAACTTCCTCAACTTTAGTCTTCACCTGAGGCATCCAAGGTGGGTCAACAACAGGTAAAGATTCGATACCAATTTTAGGCGATGGAAGCGTAAATTCAATTCCTGGTGGAGGGACCTTAAATGTCACATGAGCAGTTTCTTCCATACGCGGCCAAACTTGATATCTTAATTTCCACAAGACTTGAAACCTTAAAATTGCATTAATTCGAATTGCAGTACTAGTATGCTTAAGTCCCTGATGCATTAAATCACTTGCTTGGTTAGGAGCTCGAACAGCAGCCACAATAAATAGTGAAGCTGCTGAAGCACAAACTTCTTGATTTGACTCTAATAAAAGTTCCCAGGCAACTGGAAGAACATCAACAAAAAGGTCATCCGACGTTACAACAGCACCTTTTACTAAGGTTGCCAGGGGTGCATGAAAAACGTCTTTTACTTGGTTTTGTATATATTTTAAAATGGCCGAAGGCTCTTTATTTGTCTCATTCTCGTCCTCTTCTTGCCCAATTATTTTCGATGCTTCAGCACCTTTTTCTGAATCTTGATCAGCTAAATCTTTTGACGAGCCTCTGTTTGCTTCTAGTAGTCGTCCTGATTGAGATCCTTCTGGATTCTTATCAATTCTGGAAATTAAATTCAAATATAATAAAAAATTTATTTAATCATTTTTCTGTCGACATACTAAAATATTTGACTCACGGGGCTCGTATCATGCGACTATTTCGACTTTTCTCAATTTTTTTGGAAAAATTAAACTTTTTCGACTTTTTTGAAAACTTGCAAAAAATTTTAATAAGTAGTGTTTAAAATAAGACAATTTCTACTTTCGTGAATCCGTTTTCCACGTTAAAATTTTTTTAATTGCCATCCTTATCAGTTGGACACTCATAAGTCGAAAAGGTTCAAAATCGATTAATTTCTAATTAAATTAAAGTCTTCACAATCTTTTTCCTATTCCCATTTTATCCATTTATAACGAATCCATCTTATTCTTTTTTTTATAACTTAATCAAAATTCATCTTTTTCTGTTAAAAATTTGTCTTTCTTCTTTAAAAATGAAATTTGTCGTTGAAATTTTACCTGGCTTCTAAAAATATCATCTTTTTAATATGCAGCTATTTGAATAAAAAACCATTTTTATTTTTAAATTTAATTACTTGTTTTAAAATTAATATTTATTCGGTGCAAATGATGTTTTGTTGAAAATTCAACTTTTATTAAATTCGTTTTTTTGGCTTAAAAATATAACTATTCAGTCGAAGCTTAACCTTTTTTGTTTGAAAAATCAACCATTTGGTGCATAATTCATCTTTGCAGATTGAAAATTCAACTACATATTAAGCTACTATTTTAATTAATTTGTTAAAAATTACTCATTTTGATTAAAAGTTCTCAACTGTTTGTTGGAAAATTTAATTACTTGGTAGAAAATTCATCTTTCTTGGGATAAACCGATCTAGTAGCGGAAAGTTAAAATTTTCAGGGTAAAAATTTTACTGTCTTCCAAAAAATTCGTCGTTTTAGTTTAAATTCAACTATTTGGTTAAAAATGTAACTGTTTTTGGCTAAGATTTAATTTCTTTTATCAGAAAATTATATAATTGGGTTACATCATTTTGTTTGAAAGTCACCTGTTTTGGTCAAATATAATTCGGTTTTGTTGAAAAATCGTATTTTTTATAGAAAATCCGTCCTTATGGACTGAAGATTAATCTTATATGTCAGAAAATTCACATTTTTGGTCAAAAATTATTTATCTTTCTTGACTGAAAATGAACTTTTTTGTTAACAATTCAGCTTCGTGGATAAAAGATCAAATATTTTGTTAAAAATGCGTCTCTTTTGAATAAACTTTGATCTATTTGGTTGTAAATGCAACTATTTGGTTAAAAATTTACTTTTATTTTCGAATTCAACCATTTAGTTGAAAATAAAAAAAGCTGAAATCTGAACTTTTAAGGTTGAAAAATTAACTGTGTTTTTAAAAAATTATCCGTTTAACTTGAAGATTGAACTATTTTGTTGAAATTTAACATTTTTTGTTTAAAAACTCGACTATTTGAATTAATAATTTGACATGAATTACTTTCTTAAAAATTAATCTATTTTGAAACTTCTTTTTTCTAAACATCTTATAAACATTTTAAACTATCTGTTTAAAAATTCAAAGATTTGGTTAAAAATTATTTTTCTTTATAAATTCAACTAATTTATTAATAATCTTTCTTCTCAGGTTTAGAAATTAAAAAGAATTAATTAATTATTCATCTTTTTAACTTGAAAATTCAACTCATTTGTTAGAGATTCGTCTTTGAGCTGATAGTACACCTCTTTTGATAGAAACTACAACTACTTTGTTGAAAATTTTTTAAATAGTTTATATTTAAATCTTAGGATTTAGGGCTTTTCATATTGAATTCAATATTGTATCTATATTAATTTTATATAAAAGAATTTATTCCCCTATTATCCCCTTATTTTTGTAACAAAACCACCTTATTTTCCCTATTTGCAGAACATTTTGGCTGTGAAGTCTGAATTATTAAAAAGTAATCATTTTATATTCAAATTATAAAGTTTTAAATTCAAAACCTTAATTGTTGAGTAATTTTAAGTTTAAAATATGCAAAATAAGTTTCTTCAGGTTTAAAATTAACGTAAATTATAAACTTCTCTCACTTGAAAATAGTCAAGGTAAGAAGTTTCACAATTAAGAAAGAATCATTTTAAACCCAGATTCCAAATCCTTCGAGCTGAATGACTATTTTAAAAAAATTGTTTTAACTTAAAGGGTTTATTTTCATTTTGAAAAGAATATTTGAGATTATATGAGAATCATCTACTCTAGATTCCTGAACAAATAAATTATTATTTCAATCATTCAGTGTCTGATAATGCTTCTTTTCATTATCTTTAAAAATTTGATGACACTTTTTGTGGACTTTTTTGAAATACCATTGAATCTTCTTAATAATTTTGTTTACTATTTTGCATTAAAAGTCTTTAAGAATTAAATTTCTCGATCTTTAATTAAAATTCTTACTTATTTTTTCGACCAACGCTATCTTTCCTCTTGGGTGAAATTTGACCACTAGTTTGATCAGATACTTTGCGATTTCGTTTCTCCTTCTTGACATTTTCTTTTTTTTCTGTATCCATATCGAACATATCAGAACCATTCAGAACTCCGAATTTTTCACCATAAATTTTTCTCACTGATCGAATTAATCGGCTGCCTGCTCTCATCTGTCTTCGATGGCAAAATGGATGGCAGAATAACTGATGAGAGCAATAAAAATTAAAGTAATTCATGGTTTGTACCATTACTCTCATCCAGGGAAAATTTCTGTTCGTTTCGTCAGCATCATTGCTATCACTTGGACTTTCAGGAGGTTGATCATCGCTCAAAATTCCTGGAGATTCTTCCCCACTTGCTTCACCACAGAGTCCTGGTTCTGAGGTATCACTTCGATCTGAGAGAGAGCTTACTTTTCTTTTAGATTGGATTGAATCTGCTCTTCTTACAACGTCTGAAAGAAAATATGTTTTATTATACAAGATTAACTGAAAAAGTAATTAATTTTAAAGCTGCTAAATTGATAAATATGTAGTTTAGAATTGGAAAAAATAAAATTTTCTGTATAAAAACTTTCTAATTTAGAAAACAAATATTTACAAGCCTCGCATTCTGTATCTTTTCCCTCTTTAGTATTCCTTCTTAACTTGAGACTTCTTCTTTTAAAAGAACCTGTAGTCGCATTTCCAGTTGTGCCTCGGCGTAAGAGGAACGGTCTTCCTTGAGGGGCTTGTATTCGTTTATTTTTTTCTTTTTCATTATTCTGAATCTCCTCTCCTTGAATTGTCACGTTCGATTTACTACTACCTTCTGATTCGTTATCAGGCTCGTGTAAAACAAAACTAATTTTTCTCTCTGTTGAGCACATTTTATCAGTTAAAAACAAATGTTCTACGTTTCGCAGAATGAATTTAAAAATGATATCTTTACAAGTACGCATTGGACGTAAAAATATTTTACCATTTTCTCTATCTCCAGCAATTGATTGAAGACTTTGTGCAGAGGTCTGCGAGTGACCCATGGAAGATAAGGCCATACTCCACCGACGATTTGCTTCTCGACTGTAAATTTTTTCCCAAGGGGGAGGTCGTTCTTTTGTTGACATTCTACTAGATTTTGGTAAAGTTTGATACGTTTCTCGGAGAAAAGCTGTTATTTCCAATAATAACATAGAAGCAACCATTCTTAATGCGATTGGACATGATGAACCATAAGTGTTTATGCTCGCTGAAAATTGATACATTCTTAATAATTAGGTATTAAAATTAGTAAATAATGATCTGATTAATCATGATTATTAATGAATAATTACCATCGTCGAGAAAATCTTCTTCCTCATCTTCGATAATCAAATCTCGGTGTTTAGTCTCATCAGCTGCAACTGCTGAAGCGTTCTCCATTACTGTTTTATCTTCCAGTAGAAACTCCTCTAATCTGGCTCCAATTGCCTTTATAAAAACTCAATATTTGTTAATAATATAAAACTTTAGTTATTTTAAAATACGAATTCAACAATACCTATATAATTTTTTATTTAGATTATGCTAGAAAATTCAAGAATAATTTTAAACATCCCAGAGTCCTCAAATAATCTAGAAAGTCTGAGAAAAATTTAAATATTCTAGAATATTTGCAACAAGTCCAGCAATTTCTAAGATAGTCGAAAATAATCTAAACAAATCCGGAATATTATAAACATTTTCACTTTATCTTGAATAATCCAGATTACTCTTGGACAGGTCAAAAAATTTAACAATATTCTAAATAACTTATGAAAATTAAAAAACTTCTAAAAATCAGAAAACGTTCTGAAATAATCCTAAATTTTTTATGACAGCCTAAAGAATTCTAAAACAATCAAGATCGCTTCTAATCGAGTTTAGGCAGGAATTATAGTCCATAGTCATTACAAAATTATTTTAGAAATTATTAAAATAAGTTGATAAACGTTTATTAGTACCTCAGCCCACTGGTAAAATAATTTCCCAGCAGATCTTTGCAAGATGTGAGTTCGTCGAAGACCAGAAGGTGCAGATCGATTATTTAAAGGCATTGAAGGGCGAAACATGGGAAAATTAAGTTTCATCCAGGCAGGCCAATGTCCCTTGTTGCACTGATGGACAAAATGTGCACATTCCAAAAGCATCGCTGCTCGAGAAACTACTGGTGCATAAGGCTGTAAGTGTGTATTTAAAGTTTAAAATAGAAAATTTTTAATAATTTTTTGCTTTTTTGTACTTGGTGTTCGGATTGAATCTTACTAAATCAAGTAGAGCAGCCATCAAATGATTATCAGGGACAGAACCAGGTTGACATGTTTCCAGCAAAAATGAGAATCTTAACATTCCATCAAAAATCGCTCCTCTTGGAACCAATCTTCTTTCTTTTAAAATTACAAATTCAGTTTCTCTTGAAGCTTCACCAGTTTCAAGGGAATTTTTGCGACTAAAATCTGAAACAAAAAGTAAAAAATGAAACTATTAAATAATTAAGGTTCTTTTTTGGAAGGTCAATTCCTTACAACTTCCAGGCGTTTCTTCCATGTTTTCCTTTTTCTTGCCCTTGACCAAACCAATTTTACTCAACTGATTTTCCATTCGACGTTTTGCTTTTTGTAAAGTATGACTCACACTGAAAAAGTTTAATATTAGAAGAAAATTTTATTCCTTTATACCTATACTTTTCTTATTTCTAATTAAAAATTAATTCAAGATACTTTGTTTAATATTCTATAAAATTGTGAAATTAAAATTTAAAAAAATACCCTCGAGTTGTTCTTGATGTGCCACGATGTCGACTTCGACGTCTTAAGCTGGGTTGTTTTACAAAACTACTTTCAGTTGGTGATTCACTGCTATCGTGACTATCAGTTGAATCCGTTCGCCCGTATTCTTTTCTAAACCAATTTACTGAAACATTAAATCAAAATTTGTCAGAAACAATGGACATACATTTACACTAATACTAAATTAAAGTTACTGAAGCAGTTTTTAAGATTTACCTAATCCACCAATTTTTTGTCTTGTGGTTTTTCTCGTTTTATTTCTAGAAAAAGGCTCTCCTAATTCTAAATTTCTTTCGCTTTGTCTGGGAGTAAGAATATGGTGTTTCTTCCTTAAATTTCCCAAAGGACTTTGACTTGTTTTTGGATTTTCTTCACTGCCCTCAGTTTCGACTAAACTCTAAATTATAATATTCGTTAAGCTGTAATAATTAAACAGGAACAATCGAGGATATCTCTAAGAGAGTTGCTAAGGATATGGACCATTCTGATCATAGATCCGGGGTACAATCATTTTAAAATTGTAAGAATTGTGTAGTTTTTTAAAAACTGCCTTACAAATTCGGAACAGACATTTTTATTGCTATACATTACAAATTCGTTGGTTTTGTTAAATTTATTTTGGATTTTTTGGTTCTAGAAGGGAAAAGGGAAACTAGACGTGCTACACAAACATTACATTGTTATAAAACTGGCTCCTTACCAGCAACTCTCCTCTGTAATTGCGACTTATATTTACCGCGCAAGTCGAAGAAGTGCTTCTTTTTTTGAAAAGAAACTTGCGCGTGCCTCTGTCATCTACTGAATAAACTGGCTCACCTCCATCTGCACTTTCCTCACAATCAGATTGATGTATGTGTCTGAAAATAGAATAAATCAACATAATAAGTAAATATCTAAATTATATGAACAATTTTTCAACAAAATGTATTACCTAATAACCCTCGTGGTTTGCATGTGGCTGTTACAACGTTTATTAGGTCGATCAGACGAATCCAGAATTCCACTGAGAACAACTCTACGAAAAACACCACCATGTGCTTCTTTAACATAAGTCATAAATTGCCTTAAATCACAGTAAAGAGCAATATTATCCTGGGACTTTAATTTTTTCAAATTTTTCACACAAAGGGTCACAAAGGGTTTAAAAATATAGGCCATTATTTGACCCTCTATGCTTCGGAAACCATGTCCTGGTGCACCTAAACTACTATATGGTGTGGCCCCAGTTCCAGCTGGAGTCCAAGTTGGAGGTGCAGTTGTAGAAGTTCCAGGTGCTGCCGAAGCTGAAACTCCTGATGGAGATCCTCCTTGTCCGGATGCACCACTGACTGGTCCAGCTCCAAAATTTGTGGCATAACTTCCTTGGGGAACAGTGTCTGGGGATTTACTTGACCCTCTTTTTTGATCTAATTACAATACAGTCATTAGTAATCATTGGATTATTTAATGCAATATTCTTGGAAGATTTCTAAAACGCGAAACTACTTACTGAGTGGAGATAAGAGGGAACTCTGCTCCAGACAAAATCCCACGTAAGAGTGAAAAAATTCCAAAATTTCATTAATTGGTAAATCGCGAATTAATTTGCGTAATAATTTTGAAAATAATTTAGGACTAGCTTTGTGAAGTCTAGAGAGGATTGACTGAGATTGCGAGCGACAAAGATCAGCTTGAGGTCCTCGAATTCCATCAGAACAACCATTGGGACATCCGAGATGCTTTATTACCCTGATAACACAATTCATCAGGACATTATGATCAGAGGCCCTGCGGATTTTTTCTGTATCCTCCGGATTTCCAGGTCCAGGCTCATTCAGTATCGAGTCTTGTTTTTTACTTTCTGTATCATACTTATCACCTAAAAATATATTAAATTGTATTTCTTCATTTGGACACTATACCCGTCTTAAGCCTTAACACGATATACTTTCTCTACTTGAGTTATATTATGAGAGACGAAAAAAGGGAGTTTCTACTTACTAGATAGTTGAAATTGCAACCAACAAGAATTAGGTTATACCAAAACAGGTGAATTTTCCACAAAAGTTATATAAATTTCTAACTAAATAGCTTAGTTTTTAACCTAAAAAATTCATTTTCTATGGAATTTTCGATTTAAGAAAAAGTAAAAACAAATTTTCAACTAAAAATGTAATATATCAATTTTTATTACAAAGAAATTCTCATTCAGAATTCTTTTTCAATGTAAAAAAATAAATTTACTATAAAAGAGCTGAATTTCTACCAAATTATTGTACTTTCAAGGAGAACAATTTTCATTCTAAGAAGAAGAATGTTTAACAACAAATGCAATAGTTAATATTACAAACAAAAAATATTTTTATTTTAAATAAAAGAAGTTATATTCAACAAAAAGACGAGTTTTTTACTAAATACTTTGATTGTAAACCAGAAAAGTTTATTTTTTGGTTTACGAGTTAGATTTTTAACCAAAAAATTTATTTTCAATCAAAAAGATCTCAAATTTAACAAAAATTTAATAACATACTTCAACTGTTGACCATCTAGTTAAATTTTATACCAAATTGTACAATTTTTCAGAAAAAGATACTAAATTTCTACAAAAAGAGGTGAACTTTTTTAACAAAATTTTTGAATTTTCAATACGATAATTACATTTTCAACAAGATCTAACTATTTTTACCCAAAGATTTAAGAGTAGATATTAGGTTAGAAAACTGAAAATGTTGCCATAAATATTAAGAAGTATAAGCAGAACCCACTCCCATGCAGTCTGTTCAAAATTTGGACGCATACATTCGGATTTAATTAGTTTGCATCGTTCGTGCCGCCTCTTCCGGAAAAGCGATAAAATACAAGTTTTACAAATGGTATTATTTCTAATTAAAAGCGTTCCATCTTGTACAATTTTAGATTTACTTTTGAAATTAAGAAAATTTTATCGGAAAAGTTTTTAACTTGTACCATTTCTAATTGAAAGCTTTAAAATGAAACAATTGAACATCCCGATTCCAGAACGGGACATAACTTGGTAAAGTTGGAGGGAGGTTGGCCCCTAACAACTAAAAATCAAAATTTAAAAATTTGATTTTTGAAGAATGCATTCTTATAGGAAATTAGATGGCGCATCTTTTTTCCTCTGGCAAACAAGTTTATTCTATTATAGTTTTCGAGATAACCATGTTAATGATGTTATTTCTGAAGACAATTTGTAATTAATTTTTGATCTCTCGCTCGTAGGCACATCTACAGTTTTTGGAATTTTTTGATAAAATTTGAATACAATACTCTCCAAAGTATCCTTAGACCGATGATAAAAACGAAAAGTGTATATCATTATTTATAACAAAATAAAAAATTCTTTTCTAGGACATTCTGAATTCAATTCCTTATAATCTTCGATTGCTTCGTTTATTGAGCGAAGTATGAGCAAATATAAACTTCCTGTGAAGAAGTTTTTTAGAAAACTATAAGGACGTTTTCCGTGAAAATCTTTTTTCAAAAAACTGCATAGGTAAATAATTGTGAATGTAAAACTTGGAGCGCGCGATTCGTAAAAATCCATGTCTATTAGACGGACGGAACCACTAGCAGTACAGCTAGCGAAGGAATAAAAATATAAACAAAGGAATACCTGGAATTATATTAGATGACCTTCAAATGTCGTTTTAGCTCTTTTAGCATCACAATAGTTGCAGTTTCTGTAGAATTTAATAGATCATTGTGCTTTTTGATACCACAATATTCACATCGTTCCGCGAGTTAAATAATATTTCGTGAAATTCATAGTGGAAGGAATTCTCTTTTTTTCGAAATGGAATAAGAATCACAGGGTACTCTTCGTGCTAGGAAACGCACTATATGTAAAGATAAATGTGTAAAAAATTCTTTCTTGATTTTGCTGATTTAAAAAAAATTGAATAAATTGAATAAATTCTGTAGAATGCATTTGATATACTCCTCAATTGAATTGTATGGAAATTCTATAGAATTTTTTTAGAATTCTTGGGCGATGATTCTATAGAATACATTTCATATGAATGATATTTTATTATTTAATATTTATTATTATATTATTATATATCTTGTTCATTTGTGCGTTATAAAAGTATTCAAACTCTTTAAATATATCATAATTCAATACTTTTCATATTATTCTGAACTTTCGCATTATTCACCTGCGTAAATTTGAGTCCGCCCGTGTATTCCTGTCGCCTACAAGAGTTTAGTTCGCGCGCTCCAAGTTTTGCATTCGCAGTTTTTTACCTTTTCAGTTTTTTGAAAAAAGGTTTTTACAGAAAACTTCCTTATAGTTTTCTGAACAACTTCTCCACAGGAAGCGTATATTTGCTCAAACTTCGCTCGATAAACGAAGCGATCGAAGATTATAAGGAATTGGCTTCAGAATGGCCTAGAAAACAGTTTTTTTATTTTGTTATAAGAAATGATACACACTTTTCGCTCATATCATCGTTCTAAGGATACTTTAGAGAATATTGTACCCAAATTTCATCAAAAAATTCCAATAACTGTAGATGTGACGACGGCGAGAGAGCAAAAATTAATTAGTAATTGGCTTCAGAAAAAAAAACATAATTATCATGGTTATCTCGAAAACTATAATAGTTTATACTTTTTGCCAAAGGAAAAAGATGCGCCATATAATTTCCTATAAGAATGCATTCTTCAAAAATCAAAAATCAAATTTCAATTTTTAGTTGCCAGGGGCCAACCTCCCTCCAACTTTACCGAGTTATGTCCCGTTCTGGAATTGGATCGCTCATTTTTTGTCCCTTCATCGTTTGTTGTATCTTGCATACTGTGACCGAAAAATAGAATTTTTTATTTTTCATTATTTTGCGTGCAACCAAAATTCAGAAGTCTCGATTTTCCTGAAAAATTAAAAAATTTATTATGATAATGTTATAGGCTTGTAGGTATTGTAGGTTTTATACATGTAATTATAATTTATAATTACAATTTTTGTTAATATATATAAAAGCACCAAAGGTGCTACTCTGTAAACATTTCATAAAAACTCCTTTATTACTTTTCAATGTTTTTGACCGTTTACAAAATATACCTATGCATTTATTTAAAAAATGTACTATTTAAAAAAATAGAATTAGTCATTTTCATTATTTATAGTAATTATTAGTATTATTTATCATATTATATATTTTTTATTAGATGAGAAAATACATAATTTCAACAACAAACATTGATACCATAAAAAAACCCTAAAAAATGTCTGACACAACTTCAAAAAGTTTTGAAACGTTGAAAAGTTTGCTAACAATTATTTTAAATTTTTTTTGATGGTAGACATTTTTTATATGCTGTATTATTGTAGCTGATTAGGATGTTTTCCTTTCCTTTTCCGATTCGAGTAAGAAATTGCAAACTCTTTCGAAATTCACTGGAAAATTTTGAAAAAATTAACCAATTAACTTAACGGCGGCAATGTTTCAAACAAAATTCTCGTCTTTTTTAAATTATAAACTTTTTGAAAGTCGAGTATGGATTTAGTGTTTGCGAGAATGGATGCCACCCCGCGGAGATGGTTGAAAGGAGCTGCGGGGGATCCTGCGGTGTTCACTCAGGTGTGACAAAACAGAGAGAGAGAGAGAGAGAGAGAGAGAGACAGAAGTGAGACAAAGCAGTACCGAGACTCTGGAATTATGGTCACAGTCAGCCCCAAAACGGACACTAAATCCAATGATGACTGTATTTCGAAAACGGTGTGAAATTTTAGAGAAATTAGGGATAAATATGAATAAATAAATACACAATATTTTTGCAATATTGGACTGTAGACATATTTTTCTTTCTGAAATACATTTATTACAGTCTCACAAGTCTCAGATTAATTCAATTAATGAATTATTTAATTAATTCACTTGAGTAAGACTAACATTATTTCAATTCTGATTTTTTGTACTTCTGCATTTTCAGATGTTTCAAGCAACTCCACCATTTTATTATACCCAAGTGGTCTGATATTTCGATGATATGCAAAATCGAAATGGTTAAGTGGATACTTGAACCTACCAACAACATTTGGCAATTTTTCCACTACGAAATCCAGATTCGAAAATATTGACAAAAATTAATTTCTCAAAATTCAGAAAAAAGTTTGGGCTATTTAATAATAATTTCTAGATGTCTATTAAGAAATTTTTCAAAAAATTTGATTTAAATTACATAAATATTTTGATAAACCTACGAAAATAAAAATAAAATGACCATCACACCCAATCATTTTCAACAAAATAATTTGTGCCCTGAATAATTTCTGTTCACATTGTAACTTTTTCCAATGAATAATGTGGAGACTCTATCGAAATATATTTTTTTAGATTTTGTTCAAGACCATAGTAGTATTGTCAAAAAGTATCTGAAATGAGAAAACTTTGCATTTTTTTTTTAAATTTCAAGCGATCGAAATTTGAATCGGTTAAAAGTGACTGATTCCCATTAAATTTTAACTGATTTGAAAAGTGCGGATTCTACAACTTAAAAATTAATCAAAAATGACCTTTACAATCACTCACTTTGATTGACTGACCTAAGCAGTCATTTTGACTGATTTATACTGTAACCTTCACTGTTTAAATAATTCATTTAGACGGATTTGTTCAGTCATTTTGACTGATATAAGCTGTACCTTTCACTGATATAATTAGTCACTTTTGATTGATCTAGTCTGTAATTTTAATTAAATTGAATTTAAATTGTCTTTTTGACTTTTGTCTTTTTGTATTTTTTGTTGTCTGTGTGCTTCTAAATATCTTGAAAATTTAGGCCTTTTTTCGAAAACAGTTTTTTTTATCTACAAAGTTGTGATCATCATCATAAAAAATGTAAAAATTAAATTTTCATTTAAAAAAAATTTTTTCAAATAAAAAAAAAGAATTTTTAAACAGTTATACCTAATATAATATAAGAAAGACGAGTTTTTAACAAAATGGTAAGTTTTTAAGATTTTAAAAAACAGTTGATTCTTCAATCGACAAAATGTATTTAAAAAAAAATTAATTTTTCAAGCAAAAAAGATAAATTTGTAATCAAATAGTTTAACTATC